>QFEF01003448.1:0-12442 GCA_003316035.1 Neoboletus subvelutipes | reverse complement strand
AGGGAGGGCATACAAAGTACTAAAATTGTAGAATAGAAATGTTGCTCAAAAAAGTGTCCCAATGACATGTTACTTTAATATGGCTGTATCTCAGTGCCATGACAACCAAATCACATGCCTAAGGGCTTGTCATCAGGGCAAGGATTAGGGCTATAAATGACCCAGCAAGGGTTAGAGCTAATATCTTTTGAATCTCCTGTAAATATCAAGTCTTTTCAAAATAGCCAAACATTGGGACACTTTTTTGAGCCACTGTATATGAGAGAATATGACTTAGGAGTTTATAAGGTCCACAGTTAGAAAGGAAACGGGTCTGAGTGAAGTCTAGTCCTCGAAGAGCGCGGAGTGGAAGTACTCCTCCCATATATCCTGGGGAATGTCCAGGTCCAGTAGGATGTCGTCCCAGAGGGACTCGGGTATCAGAGCAGATACTGACAAGTCTGGTGAGCTCATGGGCAAGAGAAAAATGGTACCCCCTAGTACACTTGTAACATCGAGCTCTGAACTCTTGCTCAGGCAATCAACACGTGCTACTGGGAGCACAAGTCCGAAGTTAATCAACAGTTGAAACTGTCCAATCAGCCCTCCACACCGAAATCAGAGAAATCGTCCACTCCTGCATCACCCTCTGCTCGTCCCTCTGGTGGTTCTAAAGATTCTAAGGGCAAGGCCACCACCTCTGCTGCTCCAAAGCCAGACTTGTTGTCCAAACTAGGGAAAGATGGCAAGCTCACTGCGGAAGAGCATAAATGTTGCTTTGACTACAAGCTCTGCATGTTCTGTGGTCTTGCTGGCCACATGGCAAAGGATTGCCCCAAGTCTACGTCTTGGGTATCCAAAGGTTGTGCAGCGACGACAACTCCGGAAACTAAACCGTGTTACGACCGGTGTAACAAATAACACGTACGCGGATGACTGAAGTCAAGAGCACTACAGACAGGTCTTCCTCTGAAGACAATGGGACCTTCTGGGTCTGCTAGCGGATCACCAGATCGGCTCAGCTGTGTACAACGGTTGTGGTGACTTAACGTGGTGGCGGCTACCTCAGGTGGCGTTCCTGTTAGCGGCGATGAGTGGGCTCCCTCCAGGTACACAAGGAGTAGTCAGCTATGGACAGGTCGTGGACAAGGCCTGTATCTGGGCGCGGCCTCTGGGCAATAGGTGGCTGGGACTCGGCTAGTGTTGGGCGATGACTAGTGGGCTAATCCTCTGATTAGCGGCAGGAAGCTTGTGATCTCAGCTGGCGGGCTGTTCACAAGGACAAAGGGGCGACCTCAGCTAGACAGCTGTTCGCAGTTACCTGATCAAGCTCTGATTGACAGAAGATTGAGATCAGGATTTAGACGTTGATGAAACACCGGTTTCACGATGCGAAATCCACGTAAGATTGCATAGATCAAAGTTAGAGTTACATGGGCGGCGATTCTAGCTATTTATACTAAACCCCTTTAGGGCCAGCTAAAGATAGAATCTCCGCTCTAAAGTCTAAATAGGAAATGACGCGTCGCGTCGCGTATGAGTCAAAAGGAAAGACGCGTCGCGTCACGTGAGATATAAAAGGAAGAGACACATCACGTGAAGTATAAAAGGAAAGACGCGTCACATGAGTTATAAAAGGAAAAGACGTGTCACGTACCAAAAGAAGAAGACGCGTCGCATAATATGAAATAAAGAAGCTGCGGGTGCAGCTGAACTAAATAGAGTGAAATGAACTGAGGCCGGTGAGTCATGATGAAAGGAACATGAGTCATATACGAGAGAATATGACTTAGGAGTTTAAAAGGTCCGCAGTGTGAATTGAAAGGAGTCCGAAGCGGGATTACGGCTGGAAGAGCGAGGAGTCCAGGATGCCTTCCCATACCTCCTGTGGGATGTCCAGGTCTGGGAGGATGTCATCCCAGAGGGAATCGGGTATCGGGACAGATAGCGATAGGTCTGGTGATGCCATAGGCGAAAGGAAAACGGTACCCCCTAGGACACTTGTAACAAACCAGAGGTCTCCACCTTGGAGGCAAAAAAATAGTCTGTGACCTCCCTGACTCCGCATGGACTGGAGGTTGTGTTGAAACCAACCGTGCACCCAAGGAGATCCACCTCAACACATCTGCTCTTTCTGACCCCAAGTCCCTTATCCCCTCCGTCTCTCTTGCATCTTATCCGATCCCTCCTTTTTCCGCATTAGTAGACTCCGGCTCATCTGATTGTTTCATCAATAGTTCCTTTGTTAATAAACATGGGGGAAGACGAATAGAATTAGACTTCATTCCAGAAATAAATACAGGGGTGATGGTTATGGAAGGCAGTGACGTTGGTACACTCCTTCCTTCTAAAAAGACGTTTTGAACTCCTCCTCTTGTTCTTTGGTAGTGAGGGCTTTAACTTCCTCCAATATGAGTGGATCTCTGTTTTCATCACAAGTGGGGTCATATAGAGACTTCAAGGTATGAAGTACTTGGTCGCGGCCTTGATCTCCTTCGATACTCCTGAGGAATGTATCCAAAGGGTCTTTGGTGGCAGTGGTGGCAATGGACAGGGTGGGAGAACTGGTCGGGATGGCCTGGGTGAAGTGGTTGACCGACTGAACCTTTGGGCTAGCAGGAGCATAGCCAGGGTGGTTCCTAGTTGTGCAACCAGTCTTCTTGCAAATGAAGCATCTCCGCTCGCAAAAACACTTGGCCCATTCTGTTGGCATGATTGTAAGATGATCAACGTCCATAGCATTGGGATCCCTGCAGCTATTATTGTTTCCACCAAAGGATACAGTACCTGTGGTCCTCTTCTAAGATTTTGGATTCCCCTAAGTCCTCCTTCAATTTCGGAAGCTTTGGAGTAGATCTCTTCCATACTCTTGGTGTTTTTGAGTATACTGGACAGAGTGAGCTGGATGGCGATGGGGATGGAGAGCCCTCTGAGGAACCATTCAGAGAGGGCAGTGATGTCAGATATTCTGGTTCTGACAGCAAGCATGGAGAAGATGGAGACATATTTCTCAAAGCCTGAATTGTCTCTCGCATCTTGGACAAGATTTGCAATCTTGATTCGTGCAGAAGTGGCAGTATCATAGGGGGAAAGGGTGGTGTGGAAAGCTTTGGTAACTTCTTCAAACTTTCTTTCTCCCTCAGTGAGTGTACTGTCATTGAGTTTGGTAAGCCAAGCCTCAGAGAAGGACTTCCCTCTTCCTTTGGACATGCAGTTGAGGAAGATGAGGGATTTGGCATGGTCGTTATACTTTTCTTCGTGGAGAGAGAAATATCCTTGCATGGCAAGGTACCATTTATGGGCATCATCTGGTTCTCCCGAGAATTCTTCAGGGAGAGTGGCTTTGATCTCACCCATCCCGATCTGATCTTTGTCATCGGAATTGTTGCTTCCTGGGTGAGGGTCTTCCAGGTCAGGTTCTTGGCGATAGGGATCGGGTTCACTAAGCAGAACGTTCCTTCCAAGGGCGTGGGAGTAGTATCCAGCAGCTGGTTCTGGCTGGTCTACTTGGATAGGTTCCGGTTCTGATGGTAGTGGTAGGGAATGTTCAGCCAATGGGGTCTGACTGTGGGAAGGATGGTCTGAGGAAGTTGTTCAGACGATGGAAGGGAGGTGTTACAAGTGTCCTAGGGGGTACCGTTTTTCTCTCGCCTATGGCATCACCAGACCTATCGGTATCCGCTCCGATACCTGATTCCCTCTGGGACGACATCCTCCCAGACCTGGACATCCCACAGGAGGTATGGGAAGGCATCCTGGACTCCTCGCTCTTCCAACCGTAATCTCGCTTCGGACCCCTTTCATTTCCTACTGTGGACCTTTTACTCCTAAGTCATATTCTTTCATATATGACTCGTGTTCCAATCATCATGACTCATCGGCCTCAGTTCATTTCTCTTTATTTAGTCGAGCTGCGCCTGCAGCTTCTATTTCATATTACGTGACGCGTCTTTCTCTTTTGGTACGTGACACGTCTCTTCCTTTTATATCTCACGCGACGCAACGCGTCATTTCCTATTTAGACGTTAAAGCGGAAATTCTATCTTTAGCCGGCCCTAAAGGGGTTTAGTATAAATAGCTAGAATCGCCGCCCATGTAACTCTAACTTTGATCTACACAATCTTACATGGATTTCGAAGTCTTCGCTGTCAGCGCCTGTGCCAGCATTGTGAAACCAGTGTTTCATCAACGTCTAAATCCTGATCTCGATCTTCTGTCAATCAGAGCTCGATCAGGTAACTGTGAACAGCTGTCTAGCTGAGGTCGCTCCTTTGTCCTTGTGAACAGCCCGCCAGCTGAGGTCACAAGCTCCCGCCGCTAATCAGAGGATTAGCCTGCTGGTCATCGCCCAACACTAGCCGAGTCCCAGCCACCTATTGCCCAGAGGCCGCGCCCAGATACAGGCCTTGTCCACGACCTGTCCATAGCTGACTACTCCTTGTGTACCTGGAGGGAGCCCACTCATCACCGCTAACAGGAATGCCACCTGAGGTAGCCACCACCGCGTTAAGTCGCCACAACTGTTGTACACAGCTGAGCCGATCCGGTGATCCGCTAGCAGACCCAGAAGGTCACTTTGTCTTCAGAGGAAGACCTGTCTGTAGTGCTCTTGACTTCAGTCATCCGCATACGCATTATTTGTTACACTGGTCGTAACACTGAGGTGTGTGTGGAGAAGAAAGGGACTATATATACTATTTGTTTAAGGCACACTCATACCTCAATAAGTGTCAGGGACGAAGGAAGAAGGGAAAAGTACAGTAATGGTTGCAGGAGCCATTGCCAAGTGGCAACTCCGTACTGTAAGAGCAGGTGCCACTCCGGAGTTCCAAGTCCTAACTCCGAGTGATCGCAAACCTATACAGTCCCTTCGGAGGACCGGACCACTGGAATTCCTTCCGGAGTAAATGATATTTTGTCAAACAGTTTCAAGATGGTCCTGGGGTGTGGCAGCTCCGCAGGCAAAGTATAACTTTGATCTTTTGTTACGACTGGTGTAACAAATAACGCGTACGCAGAAGACTGAAGTCTTTGCTACGGGACAGGTCTTCCTCTGAAGATGACAGTGACCTTCTTGGTCTGCAAGCGGATCATCTGATCAGTGAGCAGTGTGCAACGGTTGTGGTGACCTCAGTTGGTGTACTGGACGCAAGGCAATGAGTGGGCTCCCTCCAGGTACACAAGGAGTAGTTGGCTATGGACAGGTTGTGGGCAAGGCCTGTATCTGGGTGCGGCCTCTGGGCAATAGGCGGCGACGACAGCAAGCGTTGGGCAATGGCTTGCAAGCTGATCCTCTGATCAGGGACAAAGTGGAGACACCTCCCTATAGAAGGTTCTCAGTGCCTTGATTGAACTCTGATTGACAGACGTTTGAGATCAAGATTGACAACGAGATGAAACACTGGTTTCAACGATTAACAACGCTGGCACAGGTGCTGACAGCAAAGGCTTTGAATTCTATGTAAGATTGCATAGATCAAAGTTAGAGTTACATGGGCGGTGATTCTAGCTATTTATACTAAACCCCTTTAGGGCTGTCTAAAGATAGAATCTCCACTTTAACATCTAAATAGGATAAATGAAATGCATTGCATTGTGTACAAAGAAATGAAAAGAAGACATGTCACATCGCGTGTGATATAAAAGGAAATGACACATCATGTTGCGTGAGTCACAAAAGGAAAGACACGTTGCATACTAAAAGAAGAAAGAACCGCGTTGTGTCGAATATGAAATGGAATGCTGCGGGCACAGCTCAACTCAATAGGAAGAAATGAACTGGGGCTGGAATGAATCATGATGAAATGGATATGAGTCATATGTGAGAGAATATGACTTAGGAGTATAGAAGGTCTGCAGTAGGAAGGGTGAATAGTCCGGGGCGTGATTAGGGTTGGAACAGCAAGGAGTCCAGGATGCCTTCCCATACCTCCTGTGGGATGTCCAGGTCTGGGAGAATATCGTCCCAGAGGGAATCTGGTATCGGAGCAGATACCGATAAGTCTGGAGAACTCATTGGAGAAAGAAAAAGAGTTCCCCCTAGGATACTTGTAACAGTCAGATGGTGTTACAACCGGTGTAACAAGTAACGTGTACGCAAAAGACTAAGGTCTTTGCTACAGGACAGGTCTTCCCCTGAAGACTACGGCGACCTTCTTGGTCTGCAAGCGGATCACCTGATCAGCAAGCGGTGTGCAACAGTTGTGGCAACCTCAGTTGGTATACTGGACGCAAGGCAAGAGTGGGCTCCCTCCAGGCACACAAGGAGTAGTCGGCTATGGACAGGTCGTGGACAAGACCTGTATCTGGGCGTGGCCTCTGGGCAATAGGTGGCGGCAACAGTGAGCGTTGGGCAATGGCTCGCGAGCTGATCCTCTGATCAGGAACAAAGTGGAGACACCTTCCTAGGACAGGTTCTCAGTGCCTAGATTGAACTCTGATTGACAGATGTTCGAGATCTAGTTTAATGGCTGTTATTGACAACGCTGAAACACTGGCAACAGTGAAGGCTTCGAATTCTACGTAAGATTGCATAGATCAAAGTTAGAGTTACATGGGTGGCAATTCTAGCTATTTATACTATGCCCCTTTAGGGCCAGTTAAAGATAGAATCTTTGCTCTAAAGTCTAAATAAGATAAATGAAGACGCGTCACATCGTGTGATATAAAAGGAAATAGAGACATGTCACATCACATACCATAAAAGGAAGAGATGTGTCACGTCAAACTGAATATCAAATAAAGATACTGTGGGTGCAGCTCAATGAACTAGGCGAAATGAAATAGAAGAAATGAACTGAGGTTGAGGCGAATCAGTGAAGTAAAGGATATGAGTCAAATGTAAGAGAATTTGACTTAGGAGGATTAAAGGTCTGTAGAAGAAAGGAACAGGATCTGAGGCAGGGTTTATGTCGAGAAGAGTGCTGAGTCGAAGATGTCATCCCATACCTCCTGCGGGATGTCTAGGTCAGGAAGGATGTCGTCCCAGAGGGAATCTGGTATTGGAGCGGATACTGATAGGTCTGGTGAACCCCTAGGAGAAAGAAAAATAGTCCCCCCTAGGACATTTGTAACAGATGGTAAGAAGGGTTTCCGAGCGTGGAACTTGAGGAAACAGAACCAGGAGATGGACTATGTAAAGGTGATGCAACAGAATATGTCATGGAAGACCTTGAAGAGGAAGGAATGGGAGTATCACTACGACTCAGTCATTGAGGTAAGACCAGATAAGATATCAACGGTCGACCACAAGGGACAGAGGAGTGAGGGTGTTACGACCGGTATAACAAATAATGTGTATGCAGAAGACTGAAGTCTTTGCTATGGGACAAGTCTACCTCTGTAGACTACAGAGACCTTCTTGGTCAGCAAGCAGATCCTCTGATCGGCGAGCGGTGTGCAATGGTTGTGGTGACCTCAGTTGGTATACTGGATGCAAGGCAGTGAGCGGGCTCCCTCCAGGCACACAAGGAGTAGTCAGCTATGGATAGGTCGTGGGCAAGACCTATATCTGGGTGTGGCCTCTGGGCAATAGGTGGCGGCAACAGTGAGCATTGGGCAATAGCTTGCGAGCTGATCCTCTGATCAGGGATGAAGTGGAGACACCTTCTGAGGAAAGGTTCTCAGTGCCTAGATCGAACTCTGATTGACAGAAGTTCGAGATCTAGATTAACGATGGTGATTGATGATGCTGACACAGGTTCTGACAGTAAAGGCTTCGAATTCTATGTAATGATTGCATAGATTAAAGTTAACATTACATGGGCGGTGACTCTAGCTATTTATACTAAACCCCTTTAGGGCCAGTTAAGAATAGAATCTCTGCTCTAGAGTCTAAATAAGATAAATGAAGACACGTCGCGTTGCATATGAAGAAAGGAAAATGAAGACACGTCGTGTCACGTGTATATAAAAGGAAAAGAGACATGTCGCATCATGTACCATAAAGGGAAGAGACGCATCGCGTTGAAGATGAATATCAAATGAAAATGCTGCAGGCGCAGCTGGACAAACTAGGCAAAATGAAATAGGGAAATGAACTGTGGCCATAATGAGTCAACAGTGGAAATAGAGCACGAGTCAAATGCGAGAGAATTTGACTTAGGAGTATTTGGAGGTCTGCAGTAAAGGAAGTGAAAGGGAACAGGGTCCAAGACACAACTAGCCGTCAAAGAGAGCTGAAGGAAAGAGTTTGTCCCATATCTCCCGTGGGATGTCCAGGTCAGGAAGGATATCATTCCAGAGTGAGTCCAGTATCAGAGCAGACAAGGATAGGTCTGGTGAGCTCATAGGAGAGAGAAAAATAGTCCCCCCTAGGACACTTGTAACAGAGGGGGAGAAGATGATTCCGAAGAAGAGTAGGGTTGAATGATGTTGATGGAAGGTGTTGGACATGGGTGTGCTTGCTGGGGATGAGTGCAACGAAGAGGATGACAACCTACAACTAGTGGTGCACTCAAAGCAGCAACCAATCTAGAAGTGTCTGTGTCAGTCACCGATCGTAACAGCACTATAAAGGTCTGTGTCCAAAGGCCAATAAGAGCAGTGAAGACTAGAGTCTGTGCTCAGGTCAAACCAGCTAAGATGAGCAACACCAGAGCAGATAACCAAAGATAGGAATGAAGGAATCCAAAGTCCTGCACCATGCTAGTGACTAGAGAGCAAATTGGTCATACAGTCACAAGCCAGTGGGGCTCATAACCTATTGGAATTGGGACAGGCAGGCCAAGTTCCAACCAAGATGCAGAGAGCAACAAGCAGGGATATCAGTGGAAAACTCACTGATAAGGGGTGATGATGGATTCCTAACAAGACTTGCTGGTGGGCAAGAGAAGAGCTAGCCTGTAGAGCTTCTTGACTATCTGCTAACAAGCAGATGGAAACTGAGGTAGAAGAGTTGTTAATTATAATGGGACAGAGGTCCCAGACTATATACCTATCATATATAGAGTTAAAGAGGAGTCCCAATATAAGGGGACCTGCCCTATACCTGATGACTGATAGGGTCAAGGGTATGACATCATGGTCTAAAGCCAATGATGTCAGATGTGGTCTGGAATCTATGATGTCATAATGACATCATAGGTCTAGCCCTGTGACAAACAACAGTCACATGCAGGTCTAGAACGACCAACAGAAATACTACTGTACTCTATAGTAAGAGTCTGTTTCCAAATAAGATAAAAGATAAAAGATAGGTTAAGCTAAGTATGAAGAGTGTACTATATTGAACATAACTAGTTCAACAAATGCTACATTGGATCAGATGTGGAATGAATTTGGTGTGGTTGGTGATCTTGTTGTATGTACCCTGCCATCTATTTCATTTGTACAGTGAGCTGGTGACATTAATCTATTTTTGTTTCTTTCTAGCCATTCACCAATGACTTCCCTCAGGCCAACATACATGAACTCATTGCTCTGGACATACTCCACCAGCTCATCAAGGGAACATTCAAGGATCATTTGGTAGACTAGATAGAGAAGTTTATCCTACTAACGTCGGGATCAACTTGACAAGCAGAGCACATAATGGATGACATTGATAGATGGTATGTATTATTACTTTATTTTCCATTGTATACTGCTGAACAATCTACAACAGTATTGCTGCTATTGCACCCTTCACTGGCCTCCATCATTTCCCACAAGGACAGGGATTCAAACAGTGGACTGGTAATGACTCCAAGACCCTGATAAAGGTTTGCCCACTTCAGTCATAGATCTTTTTTTGTCTTTCCCGACTGAAACTGCCAGGTTTACATTGCAGCAATAGAAGGCTATGTTCTGGACAACATCATACGCACTTTCCATGCATTCATAGAGTTCTGCTATTATGTCTGTCAGAACATCATTACTGACTCCATGCTGAGCAGCATCAATAACGCAATTGGTGTTACAAATGTCCTAGGAGAGGCTCTTTTTCTTTCTCCTATGAGTTCTCCAGACCTATCAGTATCTGCCCCGATACCCGATTCCCTCTGGGTTGACATCCTTTCCGACCTTGATGTCCCACAGGAGCTATGGGATGACTTCTTCCACTTGGCTCTCTTTGAAGGCTAGTTGCTTCTTGGACCCTATTTCCTTTTCACTTCTTTTACTGCGGACCTTCAAAATCCTCCTAAGTCAAATTCTCTCATATTTGACTTGTATCCTATTCTTCATTAACCATTTTGGCCTCAGTTCATTTCTCCATTTCATTTTGACCAGATTAGTCGAGCTGTGCCTGCAGTATCGCTATTTCATATTTATCCTTGATGTAACGCATCTCATTTCCTATTATGGTACACAACATGATGCGTCTTATTTTCTCTCATGATACACGATGTGATGTGTCTTCACTTTACCTTCTTCTTACGTGATGTGACATGTCTTCATTTTTCCTTTTATACTTTAGAGCAGAGATTCTATCTTTAACCAGCCCTAAAGGAGTTTAGTATAAATAGCTAGAATCACTGCCCATGTAACTCTAACTTTGATCTACGCAATCTTATGTAGAATTCAAAGCCTTTGCTGTCTCTGCCATGTTTCAGCATCGTCAATCGCCATAGTCAATCTTGATCTTGAACTTCTGTCAATCAGAGTTCGATCAAGGCACTGAGAACCTTTCCAGGAAGGTATCTCCACTTTGTCCCTGATCAGAGGATCAGCTCACGAGCTATTGCCCAATACTTACCATTGCCGCCACTCATTGCCCAAGAGCCACACCTTGATAGAGGCCTTGCCCACAACCTCTCCATAGCCAACTACTCCTAGTGTGCCTGGAGGGAGCCCACTCACCGCCTTGCATCCAGTATACCAACTAAGGTTGCCACAACCATTGCACACCACACGCCGATCAGAGGATCCACCTGCTGACCAAGAAGGTCCCCGTTGTCTACAGAGGTAGACCCTGTCCTGTAGCAAAGACTTCAGTCTTCTGCATACATATTATTTGTTACACTGGTCATAACAAAAGATCAAAGTTTTTCTTTACCTGAGGAGCTGCCTAGCCCCAGGTCCACCTCGACAACAGGAGACTACCCAAAGGTAGTCAAGAAGCCGCCACTACGAGACGTATCAACCTATTGTTACGACCGGTGTAACAAATAACGCGTATGCAGAAGACTAAGGTCTTCGCAATGGGACAAGTCTACCTCTGTAGACATGGGCGACCTTCTTGGTCTGCAAGCGGATCACCTGATCGGTGTTACAAGTGTCCTAGGGGGTACCGTTTTTCTTTCGCCCATGGCATCTCCAGACCTATCGGTATCCGCTCCGATACCCGATTCCCTCTGGGACGACATCCTCCCAGACCTGGACATCCCACAGGAGGTATGGGAAGGCATCCTGGACTCTTCGCTCTTCCTGCCCTAATCTCTCTTCGGACCTCTTCCACTTCTTACTGCGGACCTTTTACTCCTAAGTCATATTCTCTCATATATGACTCGTGATCCTCTCATCATGACTCACCGGCCTCAGTTCATTTCATTCTTATTTAGTCAAGCTGCGCCCGCAGCTTCTATTTCATATTACGCGACGCGTCTTCTTCTTTTGGTACGCGACGCGTCTTTTCCTCTTTTATCCTACGCGACGCGTCTTTCCTTTCTCACTTCACGCGACGCGTCTTCTTCCTTTTATATCTCACGCGACGCGACGCGTCTCTTCTTTGACTCATACGCGACGCGACGCGTCATTTCCTATTTAAACATTAGAGCGGAGATTCTATCCCTAACCGGCCCTAAAGGGGCTTAGTATAAATAGCTAGAATCGCCGCCCATGTAACTCTAACTTTGATCTACGCAATCTTACGTGGATTTCGAAGTCTTCGCTGTCAGCGCCTGTGCCAGCGTCGTGAAACCGGTGTTTCATCAACGTCTAAAATCTTGATCTCGATCTTCTGTCAATCAGAGCTCGATCAAGTAACTGCAACTAGCTGTATAGCTTGGGTTGCTCCTTTGTCCTTGTGAACAGCTCGCCGGCTGAGGTCACAAGCTATCGTCGATACCAACCAGAGGGTTGGGCCGCTAGTCACCGTCCAACACTAGCCGCGTTCCTAGCCGCCTATTGTCCAGAGGCCGCGCCCAGATACAGGCCTTGTCCACGACCTGTCCATAGCCGACTCCTCCTTGTGTACCTGGAGGGAGCCCGCTCTTCGCCGCTGAGAGGAACGCCACCTCGAGAGAGCCGCCACCGCGTTAAGTCGCCACAACCGTTGTACACAGCTGAGCCGATCCGGTGCGATCCGCTAGCCGACCAGAGGGTCCATCTGTCTTCAGAGGAAGACCTGTCCGTATCGCCCTTGACGTTGATCTAACTTCAGTCATCCGCGTACGCGTAATTTGTTACACCGGTCGTAACAAAAGATCAAAGTTATTCTTTGCCTGCGAGCTGTCACGCTCGAGGACCCACTCTTGATAACTGACTACCCAGTGGTAGTCATGAAGCCGCCGCGACGAGACGTATAAATTTACAGAGCCTACTC
>QFEF01003444.1:14443-27556 GCA_003316035.1 Neoboletus subvelutipes | reverse complement strand
ATATATGTTTGACACATGTTTATGATTCTCTTCCATTGTGATGCCTGGCACATCACACCTGTTTTACATGTTTTCTCCTCATGTTGACCATGAGTTACCCCTATTTATAGTAGCATCTATAGATTAGACTACAACAGATGTAAATTATAGTTTGCTATATAAACCAAGAGCCTAGCACTGGCATTCCCAGTCTAGTTCTTTTGGATAAATATCCCAATTACTGTTACGACTGGTGTAACAAATAATGTGTACGCAGAAGACTGAAGTCTTTGCTACAGGACAAGTCTACCTCTGTAGACATGGGCAACCTTCTTGGTTTGCAAGCAGATCACCTGATCAGCGAGCAGTGTGCAATGGTTGTGGCAACCTCAGCTGGTATGCTGTTTGCAAGGCAATGAGTGGGCTCCCTCCAGGCACACAAGGAGTAGTCGGCTATGGACTGGTCATGGGCAAGGCCAGTATCTGGGTGCAGCCTCTGGGCAATAGGTGGTGGTGACAGTGAGTGTTGGGCAATGGCTCACAAGCTGATCCTCTGATCAGGGATGAAGTGGAGACACCCTCCTCAGAAGGTTCTCAGTTACTTGATCGAGCTCCTGATTGACAGAAGATCAAGATCAAGATTTAGACATTATGAAACACCGGTTTCAATGACACTGGCACAGGCGCTGACAGCGAAGGCTTCAAATTCTACGTAAGATTGCATAGATCAAAGTTAGAGTTACATGGGCAGTGATTCTAGCTATTTATGCTAAGCCCCTTTAGGGCCAGTTAGAGATAGAATCTCCACTCTAAAGTATAAAAGGAAAAGATGCGTCGCATCATGTATGATGCAAAAGGAAAGACGTGTCGCATCATGTAAAGTATAAAAGGAAAGACACGTCGCATGAAGTATAAAAGGAAAGACGTGTTGTGAGAGATATAAAAGGAAAAGGCGTGTTGTGAGAGATATAAAAGGAAAAGACGTGTTGTGAGAGATATAAAAGGAAAAGACGCATCACATACCAAAGAAGAAAAGACACGTCGCATAGAATGTGAAATGATTGCTGTGGGCGCAGCTCGGCTAAATAAGGTTAAGGTGAAATGAAAATAGACTGAGGCCAAGGTGAGTCATGATGGAAGGAACACGAGTCATATATGAGAGAATATGACTTAGGAGATTAATAGGTCTGCAGTATGAAATGGATCCGAGAGGAGTCAGTCCTCGAAGAGTGTGGTGGTGAAGAAGTCGTCCCATACCTCCCAGGGTATGTCAAGGTCAGGAAGAATGTCTTCCCAGAGTGAATCAGGTATGGGGGCAGATACTGAGAGGTCAGGTGAGTTCATAGGAGAGAGAAAAATATCCCCCCCTAGGTGTTATAAGTAATACTATTTTCAAACCTTTTTCAATTGTTACACTTTACGTTCACTTTCATCTTTACTTTACACCTTAATGCACGTGATTGTGGGAAATCATGACTAAGCAAGTCTAGACCTATGACATCACAAACACATGTTATTAATCACCGATCACTTCTCTTCTTATTTTAATTACCGATGAGAACTCTCTCACTACATTATATCCATACATAGTAATCTCTCTCATGCACTGCTTGGTCTGTGCGCACTCTTCAGTAGTATAAAGGCTTGCATGTATTAGCCTGTTACCTCAGTCTAATCCATTTGTCATTGTGTGGTTTCTAACCCGCTGTGATTAAGGGTATCGCTCATCTCCTCATCTCATTACCTTCGCCAGCAGTTGGTGTACGCTGCGAGATACGTCGTCTGGCTAGTGATCTTCTAGGAGGTCATTACACTAGGACACTTGTAACAATTACCAGAGAGCCACTCAGGAGCTATTCAGCTCAACAAATCACTTTACCTTGAGCCTTGGTTCTTGTCATACCTCACTCACCTCCTTGTATTCTACCAGTCAGATCTTAGCTTGGTGTCCCCAAGACTATAGTAGTAGTTGGGTTGTTTCAGTAGAGGCTGAGTTTGCAAGCTGACCTGTCTGAAGCTGAGGAATGAAGCCTTAGGCAGTTGTCAGGTTGCAAACTCAGCCTCTACTTCTTTGAATTTCAAGTCTCCTGTGAACCCAGTTTAATTCATTTATGCTAAAATAAGCATCTTCACCAACTCAACTGTTTTACAATAAAATAGCATGATTGTGCCAAAGGCACAACAACAGGTAAAAGTACCTAGTCTAAAAAATGAAGCCACAATGGCATGGGAAAGCATAAGTAACAAACATTTCGCAACATGTATTTCACCTGGCAATTAGCTGTCATCAACTTTGTTTTCCTTCCTTTTTTGCTTGAAAAAACCATGTGGCATTTCAAGCTCAGCTGTGGCAGCACAGACACCTTTTCGTCCACTACACCTACAGTACCAAATCATCATCCATTCAGTAGGGTGATAGCACAGCCACTTTCCTTTTTTGGTGTCCGCTCGGGCTTCACTTCAACTGCATTTGTTAGCCTACACTTTTGCTCTGCATTTTTACTACACTCTTAGCACACATTTTAGCTACACATTACTACACTTTTGCTCCACTTTGGTATGCATTTTTACTACACATTTAGCTTCACATTTGGCTACACATTACTACACATTTTTTTGCTGCCCATGTACTACACAATTACTACACATTTAGCTACACATTGCTACACTTTTACTACAACTTTTAGCTACACTTCTTACTACACTTTTACTACACTTTTAGTTACACATTTACTACACATTTAGCTACACTTTCACTACACATTAGCTACATATTTACTATACATTCACTACACATTTAGCTACACATTACTACACTTTGTGTATATTACCCACACAGGCTGAGGCTGAACTAGCATACCTACTACTGGACATTTCACTATAGCACTACACTTTGGCTATATAATTTAGTTACACTTTACAAAACTTTTTTACTACACTTTTACTACAGATATAGAAGATGTGCTGGGTAGGGATGAATATATACTCAGTTAAGGGGCAGGGGCATGGAGCAGCCAAACTGCATTCACTATGGAGTTTGGAGGTTTAGCCAATGATGTGCCTGTCTATTATTCAATTAGTAGTGATAAATAGATCAAGTTGTCAATGGGATAATCAGTGTTTCAAGGGTTCATGGGGTTCATGAAAGAAGTGCTACATTATATCATCCACATCATGACAATATAATGGTATGTCTTTTCCTTACACTTCCTCTAATGGCCTTATCCATATTCATATTCACAACATATGCAGGTAGCTGTACCCATGTAGTTGAGGTAAGGGTAAGGGTATCCAGCAGCCAAAATAATCAAAACATGCACTGTTTAATTTTGCAACAGTGACATTTTTTTTCTTTGCCCAGTAGTGAATAGATATAATGGTATGTCTTTTCCTCACACTTCCCCTGATGTGCCTACCCTATCCATACTCATACCCACAGCCTGTGTGGGTATGCTGTATCCATGTGGTTGCCTAATCAAAACTCAGATGATTGTGCCTTCAGCACAACTGCACATAGGAATAGCATCTTCATAAAAAATTAGATTAGAATCTTTATAGAAACCTTGGATGATTGTGCTGAAGGCACAACAATGTCTTTGGATGCAAACATGGATGAGTTCTCTATTCCACTTTGACATTGCCAATTTTCTATCTGACTAGCATTTTCAATGACCATCAATAAGTCACAAGGCCAAAGGGTAAAATATATTGGAGTTGGATCTGTGCACACCTGTTTTCTCTCATGGCCAGCTTTATGTGGCTCTCTTCTGTTGTCCCAATTCTAGATGTGTAAAAGTACTATTCCCTGCAAAACCACCTCAGAATGATACAAAAACAATCAATGTGGTATTTACTGAAGTACTTAGAGATATTTTATGACTACCTTTGACTGTGAAATACAAAATCTAATTGTATAAAGCATGCTTTGTGTGAACTAAAGCCAGGAAATCTAACAGTCCACTAGGATGAGCATCTTCACCCCTCATTTGGGCCAAAGGTCCAAATGAGTCAATCAATGCAATGCAAACTAAAGTCATGAAGTCTAACAATCCATGTGTACTAGATTGAACATCTTCACCCCCCATTTGAGCCAAAGTTAATGTACTGTAAACTAAAGACATGTGTAGTAGGATAAGCATCTTCACCCCCATTGGGACAAAGGCCCAAACAAGTCACTGCTAGTAACAGTTATGGAGCACAGAAGATCCCAACACTAGAGAGCCCTGTCCCAAAACAGCTCAAGACTAACAACAGTTTTCATTAGGCAAGCTTACCACATGGTTCTTGGTCAACAAAAAAGGAAAACCACATGGCAATGGTGAAACAGTTGACCACTACTCAACTACTCGACACACTCAATGCAGACGAAAAAAGCATCAGATAAGTGTCATCACCCACTCTCTCACACCCTATTCCCCCATAGTTCGTAGATCGGAATCAAGTGATAGCTACAACAAAGTGGCATCAGTTTGACCAAATCAACGACACATGGAAACGAGCCAAACGTACTGTATTTAGGACCCCCTCCACCTTCGGGCACCGTCCACGTGATGTCCTGCGTAGGAACCTTGATATCGCATAGCTTGCAATGGATACAGTTCTGCAACATTGTCAACCCGACCCAAGGATGCCGAAAAAGCCAAATCGCTCTCACTTGTGCGTTGATGACCAACTTTTTGCCATCCCATGCTTCTTCCTTGGATACCCATTCGTCCTCGGTGTACTCGTACACACCAGCCGGACATGCGCGCTGAAGTAAGCCTGCGTACTCGCTGACGTTTCGACGGACGTGCTCTCTCCTCAGAGATACATCTTCGACGTCGTCCTTGCGGACCCGTAGATGGGCGGGCTGGTCCTCGGCGTGGTTCGTGCCCGTGAGCGTTAGAGACGTCAGCAGATCAGTCGACAGTGGCGGTTGTGGCGCAGGATAATCGATGGGTTTGAAGTGACTGGCTGTCATCGTATGCGCAGCGTCCGAACACCGGGTCTTGTTGCGAAACGTCCACGGGATCCGGCCCTTGAGGAAGAGTGAGTCCACGCCCGAGTAGGCGATACCACCCCAGATGCCTAACGACGTGTTGAAACTCGCACGCAAGTTGCGCACTTCGTTCAGATCTGACCATACCCAGCTATTCCGGACAGCGGTGTCGTACTTGCTCATGTCGCTTGGAGCGTCGGTACCAGTCTCCAACGAGGTTGATTCTGTGAGTAGGTCTGCGGCTGCTTCTGCTGCGAGCATGCCGGTCTTCATTGCGTTGTGTGTGCCCTTGATTTTGGCGATGTTGACGAACCCGGCGGAACATCCGATCAGGGCACCACCTGGGAAGTAAAGTTTGGGGACGGATTGTAGCCCGCCTTCGTTCAACGAGCGAGCACCATAAGCGATACGAGTCGAGGAACCAGATAAAAGCTTTGCAAAGTAAGGGTGGTGCTTCATGCGCTACACCGAGTGTCGGATTCAAACACAGAACACACAAGGACGCGTAAATGCTCACCTGTAGTTCTTTGTACGGACTGAGGTACGGGTTTGCGTAGTCGAGGCCAATGACCAATCCAAGGCTGACGAGTCCGTCTGCCATGTGATACACCCAGCCTCCACCATAAGTCAGGTAGTCCAGCGGCCAACCCATAGTATGCACGACCTCGCCCGGTCGATACTGGCTCGGGTCGATGCGCCAGACTTCCTTGAGACCGATGCCATACGTCTGTGGATCTGCGTCTTTACGTAGGTCGAAGTTGCGGATGAGCTCCTTGGAGAGCGAGCCGTGTGCGCCTTCGGCGATGAGCGTGACCTTTGCACGGAACTCCATGCCAGGTTCAAACGCCTCCTTCATACGACCTTGCTTGTCGAGGCCAACTTCATTGGTCCGCACGCCGGCGATGCTGTTGCCGTCCTCGCCATAGACGAGACCAGCACCGGCAAATCCAGGATAGACCTCGACGCCAAGCTCCTCGGCGACGGTCCCCAGCCACGCTGTATACCGAGAGAGAGAGGTGATGTAGTTGCCTTCGTTGGACATCTGGGGAGGGTGCGGAATGGGAAAAGAGTATTTCTTGGTGAAGAATCGCATGGTGGAGGACGTCGCAGGCTGATTGAGGGGATGGTCATCCCTCGAAGACCAGTCCGGAAGCAGCTCGTTGAGAGCGCGAGGCTCTATGACAGCTCCGGAAAGGATATGTGATCCTGGGTCAAGCTTGAGTCAGTCGAGAGGAGGTGAGCGAGTGATAGAATTTCGACGAACGAACCTACTTCGCCACCCTTTTCGAGGACGACGACACGGAACTCCTTTCCCTTTTCTTGTTCGAGCTGCTTGAGACGTATAGCAGCGCTGAGACCGGCGGGGCCAGCTCCGACGATGCAGACATCGACGTCTTCGGAGGCGCGCTTTATGGTTATTGGATCAAACGACTCTCTCCTGCGTGGCAGAGCGAGATGAAAGGCACCTCGAGCGTCAACAACGGCCACTCGTCGCCTGGCGCAAGTCAACATGTCTTTCCAACATATGAGATGCGTGACGTAGTGGTCACGTAGTGTCACAGTTGTCACGATATCACGTCACGCACCCTTGGTCATCGCACACGACGGTGACGGCGCGCTCTCGGTAGTTTCTCCACGTTGACGGCGCGCCGACGACGACTCGTCGAGCTCATCGAGGACGCCTTCCGCGCGTTTCTTATACCTCAATGACTGGCTTCTCTGCGGTGCCCATCGCCGACGAGCCCGAGGATGACCATGACCGTCGGTGGGTCGGTGTCGCCCGCGTAGCTGGCCCCGCTTGGACACAGCTACCGTCGCTCACCATCGGTCTTTTTGGCGTACAAATGCTTTGGTCCGTGGAAATGTCCTATGGTCAGTGCCTTCAGGCTTCCCCACGAGACAGCTACTGACATTTTACAGCGTCACCATACCTGCTCTCCCTTGGCCTGCCAAAATCGCTCATGGCCGTCGTTTTCCTCGCTGGTCCACTCTCTGGTCTCGTCGTGCAGCCCCTGATAGGTAAATACCTCTCAGCGTCCGATTGTCCGCTTGTTCTGAACACGAATTGTCTAGGTATACTCGCCGACAACTCAAAATCCCGCTTTGGCAGGCGGCGACCTTTCATCGTGGTTTGCGCCGCATTATGTGCGGTCGCCACCCTCCTCCTCGGATTCACGAGACCGTTTGCAACGATATTCACCACCTTTGACTCGCATTCGGTGAGCTATCCTTTTGTACACACCTCGTGACACAGGGTCGGCTCACCCGCTGCAGAATGACATCCTCACTGTCTGGCTTGCCATACTTTCCATTTACTGTATAGACTTCTGTATCAATGCTGGTGAATATCGCGAATCGCATCTACACAAATTACAGTCTTACGTCTTCGTCTAGTTCAAGCCCTTGATCGTGCGCTACTCGTGGACACCCTACCCACCGCCAAGCAGCCTGCGGGCAACGCTTGGGCAGCGCGAATGCTGGCCATCGGAAGCGTTGCCGGATTTTTCGTGTAAGTCCGCATTGCCTCTGGACACCGAATCTTCATTGACCTGTTTCCTAGAGGAAATCTCGATCTCCCTCATTTATTCCCCTTCCTGGGAAGTGCACAACTGCAAGTCCTTTCCGTCATCGCAGCGCTTCTCTTGTTCTCGACACACACGTGGATGTGTTCCCATGTAAAAGAGCGTGTCTTGCTCCGCTCATCGTACGTTACTTGCTATTTCACCACCGTGGCATACACTCTGCTCATGTTCTCCGCAGAAGCGGTCCCAAAGGATTTCGACAAGAGCTAAAGGAGCTATGGGAAACTCTCATCAGGTTGCCTAGCGTCATTCGACGGATCGTGCGTGTTCGCCTTCTCGTTTCCAATTCCGCAGTAACCTGTATCCACAGTGTTGGATCCAATTTTTGTGCGTTTTCCCGTTCGCAGTTTATTTCTCGTCCTGATCGTGGCTAGTGCATCGTTGGGGTGGTTCCCAGTGCTGTTTTACACCACAGTGTACATTGGCGACCTCCACAAGCAATCTTCGCCTATTCCAGAAAACTATGATGCTGCGATTGCCCTTGATGTCGAAGCCACGCGGCTTGGGACACGAGCAATGTTTTACAGTGCTTTGGTGTCCCTGACAGCCAACATCATCATGCCCTCCTTTGCTGTTCCACAACATGCGGGGCACGCTTCCAGCCCCCTTCAACCAAAGCAAAAGACGTGGTTAGAACGTGTTCGGATGCACTTGGCCAGTTTATGGGCATTGTCTCACCTTATTTTTGCGACATGTATGGCTGCCACATTGTAAGTCCATCACTCGTCCTTTGTGCCATGCACATCAGCGGCGATCTTTTTGATAGCTAATGTATTTGTTTTCTTTTACCCTTTCTATCCATTGAAACAATATATAGCATCACCTCAACTGTATCGGGCGCAACTTTGATCATGTCTGTCACCGGGTTCTGTTGGGCAATTGCGCAGTGGGCTCCTTTTGCGTTGGTAAGTGGGAGATCAGAGACAAGACCTTTTCTGGTTCTTACCCCATACCCCGATGACATCTTTAGCTCGGGGAGGCAATACTATCCCACCCAGCCTCAGATGATGCGGGGTCAATCCATCTCGCTGACACGCGTTCGACACGCGTCCTTCGTCCACGCGATGACGTCGAGCACAATGCGGACGAAGAGGAAACCCAGCAGCTTTTTCAAGCCAATGTCGACGACGATGAAGAAGAGGAAGATGTGCCCAACGGCCACCCTCACCCACACTATCACCCTCATACCCGCGTCGACGACATTCAGAATCTATCCGGATCGATATCAAGAACGACGTCGTTTGACCAATACGACGGACCCGATCCCGATCCTCGTCCGAGGATCATTGGGCTAGGAAACTCGCGGGCACGCGTCAGCAGGATCGATATAGCCATCCCTCCCTCTCCTTTTTCTTCTTCTCCACCTTTTGTAGCTCATTCGGAGGGAAACTTGTTGATGACGTCGACGTCAGGGCCTGGAAGAAAGCCAGCCAATGGTTTGAGTGCCCAGGCTGGCGCCATCATCGTGCGTGATGCTCTCCCTTGATTGTCTTGTTTTGTTTCGGACCTGACTCTTACACGCTCCATTTTTTTTCTCCGCCCATCATCGTGTCATACCCTGATATCGCTTCCTGCCCTCCTCCAGGGCATTCACAACATGTTCATCGTCATCCCCCAATTCCTCGTCACCGCTCTCTCATCGATCATTTTTGCCATCTTTGATCCGGACAAATCCGTCTTACACGGCCACCACCCTGGCCACACGCAACCTGGTAATGACACGATCACCGCCGCTTCTTCACAGGAGGCCGCAAGAGGGCTGTTCACCGCTCGCTCAGATGACGTTTCACAAACGAATCCCAATTCGATAGCCATCATCTTTCGGTACGTTTTTTTGCGTTTCATTCCCTCCCCCTTTTCTGACCATCATGTTATTTATTTCCCCCGTTTGACGCTTTCAGACTGGGCGGCATTGCGGCTGCGATCGCATTCATTCTTTCCTATCGCCTCGCAAAGGAACTCAAACGTCATTGATGCATGTGGAAACAAACTACTGAATACGATTACACCATCCTTTCTCTTTTGGACCATTGCAACATGCAATCATTGTTAGACTATGAACCCCGCTCCGTCCTAATCATACATGCATTTTGCCTGCAAAAACAAAACAAAGGTTTCTCCTTGATTGCTTATCGAGCGTCAATACTTAAAAGACCGTTCCGTCGCTGATGATGTCGATGGGGGGTCCTCCCGTAGCCGGACGGAGCTTTTTCGCAATCTCCCTCCCACCTTTCCAAGTCGCGCTCTCCAACACTTGCGCCAACGTCAACGTTTCCCTAGTCAGGTTATATTTCTGTCGAAGACCGTCCGCGATCCGATCTCTAAAGTAAAACGCGCGTGTTCAAAACGAGCAAGCGATCGATAATACGTCAGTGCCCAATCACATCCCTTTTTTCAGATAGGGAACTAGGGTACGAACAATTCGATGACTGTCATGGCGCGCCACTCTACCACGGCGGGGTGTGATGGCGGTAGGCGGGGGATGCCGCTCGGATCCGGGACATGCTCGGAGGACAAGACGCCAGGGCGAAGGGTCAGGACGCCGAAATCGACCAACAGACCGCCTGTGTGTTTGTCAGCACAAGATGTACATGTGTGGGTGCGTACCCCATGGGATCGAAAACACAAAAGAGAGAAAAAATGCTGACCGTTGCGGTATTCTGGAAGACCAGTCATGTCCTCCACACCTTCAAACATCCATCCCAACAATCTCTGAATGGGTTCGATGAGGGAGTACGTGATCCAGCCTGTGAGCTTGTGGAACGGGATGAACGTGTCGGCTTCGGCTTCGGAGTGGCCTGCTTCATGACGGAGTGCGGGACAGGGCCAGACGTCCCCGAGGGGGATACCGTCTAACGTGTGTCTGGATGGCCAGACGGGGGAGAGGCTTTCGATGAGAAGGGACCATAGCGCAGCGATGTGTACGCGTCGCGTGGAACCTTCCAACTTGGACTGTCCCTCGAGGAAATCTGTGTATTGGAGACGCATCATGTATTATTCAAAGGCAGAGCAGGGCGCGCACGAGGCCACAAAAAAAAGGGGGGACGTGATAGATGACGCAACAAGGGTGAATGGGTTACGATGACACTGAAACCGGATAAAGTCAGACTCACCGAGCATGTTTCCCGGTCTGGCGTCTTGTCCAAAGAACTGGGGGTTGGATGTGAGCGCGGTGCTGAGATGGACGAGGAGCGCGGTTCGGCCTTCTAGACCGACCATCGGGTTTGCGGCGCTGACTTCCATCGCCTCGGCAACTTTATCAACGTTGATGCGCGCGAGTCCTTGTGCTGTTTTTGTTTCGTTTTTTTTACATCGCGGGATCATTTAGCATTAGTAATCATCATCCCAACATCCGACGATCGCGAAAGAAGCAAGCAAGCACGGTGGAGCTCGGAAAGGAAAAGGCAAGGGAGAGAGAAAAAAGGTGTATGGACAGGAGGCATACCATCTACGCGATAGGGCTGTGAGACAGACCCCGAGAACAAACCTGCGGTGAACATGTGCACGCTAGCGACGGCGAGACCTTCCGAGCGCGCAAACGTGCCGCGTTCGGCGCCAGGTTCGATGTACTTCCAGTCGTTTCCGGCGCCAGCGTCGAGGAGGACGGAGACGAGGAAGAGATCGAGGAGGCGCTTGCATTGTTCGATCTTGTCGACGGCGGCGGCGTCCCAGGCTTCAAGCAAGGGTGCGATGCGGGGCCGACCGGCATCGAGGTGACGCCATCGGCCATGAGGCGGGATCTATGGGAAGAAAAAGGTCGGAGAAAGACGTCAGCACAAACGTCATGTGATGGAGATAGTTCGGATGCGATACTGGTTTTTCGTTAAAGGTTCGCTCCCGCGACGAGTCATTGTGATCATCGTCATCATCATCACAGTGACGAGCCTGACGGGCGGAGGGGGGGTCTCGTGGGGCGGAAATACCCGGTACAGAGACAGAGCGAAATTTGAAAAACGGAGGGGGAGGGGTTCACTTACGGTATCAAACGCGTTCGCAAAGTCTCTCTAATTGGGGAGTATCAATTCGACGATCCGAACAAGGGACGCGGGGATGGCAAAAAAGAGAGAACACGAGACGTATGGCACAACGCACACACACGGGGTGCACAGGCGTACCTCCATGATGGACGCACAAAACTCAATCACAGCGTCCAGCCTTCCGGGGTCGTAATCAAAGTACTGCAGCGCACCCTTTTTCGCGAGATCGTGTACTTGGGCACACCGTGATCTGATGGCTGGAAGTGTGCGTAGGTACATCGCCTGCACATGAGGAGAATCCAGACTGCGTAGAAGCATCGACATGGACCGATCTCGTTTCTGGTTGGTGAAGCTGGACGTAAGGATGAAATAAGAGAAAAAGACAAGAAACGGCGAGTGGTGGACCACGCGGAATAGGGTTTATGGGTAGGAACACTGTCTGCCGGTAATGGCTTGATGCGTCCCGCTTGTGTGTGTGTTGTGCGTGTGCGTGTGTCGGCCGTTGTCGTCGTATCAATCGGACGAGAGTCAAAGGAAATCTAATGGAGTTTGCTCGCTTAGAATGGCACCTTTTATGGGAAATAGACCCCTGTCTCAGCCGAAAGACTCAATTGTCGGGAGCCACCGTCTAGTCTGCGATTTGGAATGGGGGCACCTTGGCAACACCGGCGTGACGACGAAACGTGTTTGCAACCTCTCCCAAAGGTCGTACAACGAGTCGTCGGGGATGTGTCTCGTGACCCATTTTCTCCATTTCTCATCCCATCAGGTACCATGATGGGCCTCGAAGCATCATCGCGGTAAGGTCCTTCCGCCCCCTCCACGTGTGTTGCACGCATTCCTGGGACCAATCTCTCACTAACAAAAAGAAGCCATCGAGGTTGAATGACTCTGGGCGGTCCCTGTGCGGTGAAGAGAGGGAGGGAGGGGAAAACCCACTGGCCATGGCAAAGCATGAACAATTTCGCAGTCACAGTTTTCCCCCCCCTTCCAACCATCCTCGGCCCCAAGGCCTCCTTCCACCCCCTACGGATCACCAACTGCGGCTTCGATTCCTGTCGTGACTCCCGAAGCCGTAACTTCACCAGTTCACAATTCCCGTCCCTAACCTCGAAATACCATCCCGATGATGCCAGGCAAGACCCGTCACGTCATTTGCCAAAGAAAATAACAAAACAAAAACAAAAGCTCGACCCACCCCACCCCCGCCCACTCACACTCACACTCACATACATACACCCTCAACCTGAGTCCTATCGTGTTTTTTTTACCCCTACCCAGATGGTGGTCTCTCGCCACGTGTCTGTCTCACCTGCAAGACGTCAGATATCCGGGCCTCGCCTGCCCATGGCACCATCCTTCTAGTCCAGTCAGGCCCCCCCTCGTTGTCTACGTGCGGCACAAAACGCTACCCATCATCATCACCTAGCTGATCGGACATCGTCCCACACACACACGACACACATAAAAAGTAAGCTCAAAGAAGACACAGCTCACGTTTGGGGAACAGGGGAAAATAGAATAATAGACATCTAACATCAATTGATACATGATACGCCGTGAGGCTAGGATGACGAGAACGGAAAAAAAAAAAGAC
>QFEF01003444.1:0-13694 GCA_003316035.1 Neoboletus subvelutipes | reverse complement strand
TTTTTTGCCCCAGCCCCAGTTCTCAAGAAACCCTCGTCCGAGATCTGTATGAGCGTGCGGGGTGGGATTTAATGTTCGACAGGCAGGGGGGCTTCGTTTGGGCACCACCGAATGGTCGATCGTCCATCAGATGAGATGCCCAGATCCGGCGCCGTTTTTAGAGAGGGTCGGGGGATCATATACGCATTACAACCCTGTCATGGATCGTGACACCTGATAGTAAAATACGCCATCGCGGAGTCATGCTCAGTCAACCCTCGGGATGAACTACGCCATTAGTTCCGACTACGCACCACAACGTCACCAACCCATTCCCGGATCCTACCAAATTACCGCTTTTGTGCGATGCGTACAACAACCGGAAAAAAAGACCCCGACCTTGGTTCCAGCCATCCGACATTCGGTATTGGTGAGGGAGGTAGAGAACGAGAGGGAGAAAGCGTGGGGAAGACATGCCCGCCTTTTTGCTAAACCGGTCACGAAATGATGCGGCATGTCAGTTTACGTCTTCTGGCCGTCGAAGCGGTACACAAGAATGTACATCTAAAATGAAACCGGCCTCCGAACGAGTTGCCTTCCTTGAGTGGGGGTTCGCGCCCTCTAGCTGCGCCAAACCATATCGGGCGACAAACAGGATTATTCGGCGAGTCCCACCCGTGAGAGCAGGGTAGCTAGAGGGCTCATAACCGCGCGGAGCGGCGGCACGGATGGGAAGGGCACATCACTGCAGCCCGTAAAGGAGGGCGCAAATGGAGCGAGCATGACCTCAAGATTCCCGTGACTCCGTGAGGGTCTTGCCGACAAGGACGGCTCAAAATAGAGACAATGCCCTCACGCATAGGGCAAACAAACCAAACCAAGTACCAACGGGCAGAAAAAAATGTCATAGTCGGTCTTAGAATATGGCTCAAAAAAGGGAGTATCATCCCAGCATATGAAATACCCCGAACGCACAGCTGGAGGACACTCTAATTCTGAGGTCAGCTTCCTGGGCAAGCGGGGAATAGAGCTCCGACCTTGACAAATAGACTGGGCGGTACTGCGTCATGCAGCTGTTTAAGTTTGGGTTGATGGCGCGCAGCGTTTCCAAAAGTTATGCTCCCACCAGTCGCCAGAGACGCGTGTCGCAGAAAGACCCCGTTCGAAAGCGATGCCATCCGGCGCGCGGGTCAAATACCACAGTTCTTTGACACCCAACTGCTGTAAGTAACCTCGCATTCGAGGGTAATTCTCTCCCACGCGATGGGGCCCATGGCTGTCATCAGAGAGAGCGAGGCGACCACCCAGCTCGAGGATCAACTATTGACAACCATGAGGACATGAAAAAGAAGGCGATCTTGGCCCCACGCACTGCAGCGACATCCTGTCCGGGATACGGAGTCTGCCAACCCTTCCTCAAGGCGGCCGCGTTGACTTCGAATAAAGCGCCATAGTGGATGGCGTATTTAACGTTTCGTTTTAATTTGTCCCATGCATTCGGAAATTCGGAGAAACGCAATTCTGGGTTGTAGAGTCGGCAGAGATCCAGGTGACCGATAATTTCCGGGCGAAAACGTTCCAACAATCGGTAATGCGCATCAAAGTATGTCGAAAGGAAATTGTCCATGCGACTGTTTTTCGTGGTATTCATTTCAGCCACCACATCTGTGACAGTGAAGCTATGCAGCGCCCGTTCGAACGAGGCTTGATCAAAGTCGATGGGAATGGTGTTGACGTGATGGATTGAGCCAACGATGTATTCAACACGGCCTGAATGTTTGCTGAGAAGGGTACTCAAACTTTCCAGATCTGTATTCGTGATGAACTCGGTCTCTAAACCGACCAGGAGTGTGATTTGGGAAGCGTATGCTGACTTGAGCCTGTGGGCTTCGTCCAAGAAGTCTGTGAATTGCTGTATCAGGGAATGAGGGGACAACCCTGTCTAAACGCGAGGAAAATGAGTCGAGTGCGAGCACGATTTAGGCAAAGAAGGGACCTCTTCTGGATACAGGTCATGTAGCCTATACCGCGGGACATGCTCGGTGAGGCCATACACCTCGAAACCCTGCCTGATGGCCTCCAGGACAACCTCTTCAAGGGTTCCCGAGGCATGCCTGCAGAACTGACCTGAATGTGAGTGGTGACTGAAAGGCATATGGAACTGATCGAATAAATCGCGTCTGGGAGCGCCGCCCATGCCAAGGATCTTGTAAAAATGTCAGGCAACACCCCTTACGTAATTGAACGGACAGAAAACGCCATCTCGTCTTTTGGGATCTGTTCTAGTAGAAAAGCCCAAGTCTCTGTACAACAAGTGCGCCCCGCACTTTGATGCGTCGTCAGCAATCGAACCCCTCGCATCAAAAAGTTCAATGGTAAGTTCCACCCCTGCCAGTGGGTTTTTGAAAATCGGAAACCTAATGGCCTGCTTCTTGCCCTGAAACTTCACACTCCGCTTGCCGTTAACGTCCACCAGCGCGAGGGCAGAATCAAGTATGTACCAGATGGAGTTACTCATGATCTAACGACATCACTTCCCGTCGGAATTAAGTACTCTGTTTTTTCTTCTTCTGAAAAGTGCACACAAACTAGTATCTCGTCCGCATGCCATGATGCCCTCCAGGAGAGGCGTTGACAGATGCACATGTGTGGGACGACCAAGAGTCAGTTGGTCGACTGTAACTGTCAAAGAATCCTTTTTCATTAATTTGCGGGGAATAAGATCAGAAGAACATACGGCAGGAGTGCCTCGTCGTGAGGCTCTTGTCATAGGGCTAGACCTTCTAGACGACGAGGGCGTTGGAAACACACTCCCGGCTCCCCTCCCCCTGGTGGACAAAGAAGCCGTTCGAACCTGTGGCGCCGCCAAGGGGTGCACCACAGGTGGCTTATTCCATGGCATCTGAAACCGCAACCAGCCCAACCAAGTCTGCATCGCATCCGACCGCTCTCGCTCTTGTCGCTTCCGCTCAAAGGCCGCGCGGTAGCGTTCATAAGATTCGCGAAATGATCGGTCCACGCGAGAGGAGAAAATCAGCTCACCGCGAGGGTTCGCCGCGGGGGGGATTGGGGCGATGGGTACTGACGTGCCGCGGTCGGTTGGTGACGAGGGTGAGGATCGTGTCAGAGATCGACTCGCGGACTCATGTAACGTTTCTGGCCGCGAAAAAAGGAGGGTAAACGGATTCAGGGAAATTTTTGACCGTAACGGAGGCTTGCGGACGTTGAGGTACATGTTGAAGGACCGCAATGCTTTGTTTGCGTGGGGGACGTAGCTTCGAGAACGTTCATGATCAGAATGTTCTGATGGGAATTCAAACCAGTACTTCATACCGATTGGCGTAAGCAATCTTCTCCGAGTACATCCCACTGGCAAAGAAGAGGAGCAGAGTCGTGATTGCAACGAACAACAAACCAGACGCAAAGTACGGATGTGGTTTCACGCTCCTCATGGGTCCATACACATCTGGGAGAATATGCCGAATGAGGTAGGTATAGGGTATGTCTAGGAATGAGGTCTGCAGTAGGACTTCGGATAAGAGGAAGGCAATGACGAGGACGAGGTGGAGCAGGAACACTGCCTGTTGGTCAGCTCAGGGATCACGGCAAGAAGAACGGTGCTTACATTGATACCGCGATTTCCTCCGCTGCAGGGATGCGGCGTTGGTCTTGAGTCTCTCTTCGAAAAAGAGCAGGTCGCGGTACGTCGCCGGGTCATTTGGAGGGTGAAAAGAAGGGCGCGACTGCGACGCACTACCTCGCGCCATTCATTCGGACTGCTTCCAGGACGAAAGAAGTGTCGATTGACTGATCTTGTTCAAGTGTCCGATACCAGCTCGCTTGGGGCAAGGTTGGTCAATGCCAGGCTCGAGCAGACCCAGCGTCGAGCTGCCAGCGGATATCCGGACCGTCAAGGGGATTATTTTATGACTCACGTGACCAGTACAGCCATACAAATGGAGACGCGACGTGCAGCGTGTCTGTCGTGAGGCAGTTCGTTCTGCATCCCATCAGCGTCTGCGAGTCTGGTCTTTTATTATTTTTCAAAGGCTTGCTAGATCAATACAGGAGCTATCCATGACTATTGTTCTGCTGGCTTCGGTCTCTTTATTCGCGCTGGTCGTCACTAGTCGCCCAGTACTGTCGGATTCTGACCTCAGTGACTTGTAAGTCCTCATGTCGATCATGCTGTGGACACATGCTCGACGGTTATTTGCATCCGAAGTGTTCCTACAGCGTCTACACTCCAGACTGCTGTCCAGGCCGCGTTCCGGATTCATCCAGGGTCAGTCTTTCTTCACAGGGCTCGCAGTCGTGACTGACGTCGTTGTCTTGATACGTGTACAGTCAAGATGACCTTAAACTCGACCCTGCCCGCTTCCAGGCTCAAAAACCAAAACAGCAGATTGAGTACCTCTCCGAACTTGACGCGCAAAGCATAGCCTCATTCGAGGTTTCGCCTGGGGTGAAATCTTCGTTCGAGGCTGTCTTGGACGAAACCGCCGACAGGCAGGATGCGTTCGACACCCACAACGAACTCGACGACGTCCGAGCTGACCGTGTTGTCGATGAGCTGGATGCTTCAGACACCGTGGTTGCTGATGGACAGGAGGCTCTGACCAACGAAACTTCCACTGCTCCGCTTATAGTGTTGGCGTTCTCCTGCGTCGCCGCATTCTTGGCGCTAGCCTGTGTCGCGTTGACGCTGTATATCGCCAAGTCACTACGATCCCGCATGCTTGCGTCAAAGAGAGCATGGGAATTGCTGCCGCGTTTCAGGAGGCGTCCAACGTCCTCCGTCCACCAGGAGAATTCGAGTGCAAAGGCCAAGGAACACCTCTTGGGTGGAAGTCATCTTCTACTCCAGACAGAAATAGGGCAACAACGCCCCCTCCATGCTGAAGAGCGGTCCGCGGAGAGACACGACTTGCACACGGAAGACAAGCCCCTCTATTTCGATGCTATATCGGACATGGAGTCGGAATGGGATATCGACGAGAAATACCAGGATGCGCTTGACATGACTCCTCTTCCACTCATTCATGACCTCCCACTTGAAGAACACATATCTCATCAGTCTCATCTCGGTAACCCACCTTTCTTGGAGCCCTACCCACTTAATCAGCTGAGAGGTGATCGCAGCGTTCCTCTGATGCGCGAATTGTGCTCCCCGCGGCCAGCTTGGTCGGTCCGCGCGATCGATTCCCCGGCGCTTGGTCTACCCTCTCGCGAAGGTGGTGACGTCGACTCCACCCCGCAGCCGCTCATCCACCCCCGCCGTCGTGCTTACCGTTCGGCCGTTGCCGAATTTGACATTGCACTCGCGATGCAGCTTCGTCCCGGTCTCGGTCTCGGCGCGGATTCCGCATGGATGGTTCGTTTCCTGATGGCTATCTTCGGATGGTTCGCAGTTGCCCTGACGGGCAATGCTCGGTAAACGACCTATGAACGACCACCCCGGCCGGACTCGGTGGGTCAGCGTCGTTGACATGCGTTTGGGTTGCGCATCCGCTAGGTCGCCACCCGAATTGAAGACACCATCATGGGCGATAACCCCATCCTATGCGCAACTCCCTCGGATCGATTATGGCTTTTTTTCTTTCCCACTTGTTTGTTTTTTGCTTTTTTTCGTGTGCAGCCCGTCCCGTCCTCTCACGCGTTCCTCAATCTGCCTCCTTGCATTGTCCTCATGCCGTCATTGTTCGCTTTCCAATTTTCTGCAAGTCGCATCATATCCAATGAACGCATCACCTACACGGAACCATATCAAGTCGTAGAGAACTGTTTTTTTTTCTTTTTCCTTTCCTTCTTCCTTCTGCACGGGTTCGCATCATCATCGCACTCGGATCTGCCAGGAATCATACATTACAAGTACACCCTCAACTAGTGATGTCATCGATTGATTGGCTTCGAGGGTAGAACAGTGGCCGATGTGGTCGCGGTTAGGTACATACATAATGTGGTTGGCTTCCCCGTTGGTCGAACTACACATCGTAACGTCGTATACTTGAATACTTGTGTCTTTCGCTCGTAATCACCGTCGACTTGAAGCTAACTACTACTACAACTCAAGGGCTTTCGTTACGTTCCGTTCATGGTTCACTCGATCTACAGGTAGCGTGACGTGGGCAGCTGCGCTCAAGGAAACGAAACGGTGGGTACACGGCGCCGTTCGTTCGTGGTAGTGCGCAGTGCGCACTGCACAGGTGGCAACTCCAAGTCTAGGCATCCAGCCCTTCCCGAGGCAGTTCCATCGATGGTATTCTTGTGCGTTCCCCTATGCTACTTGCATTCGGGCTCTTTTGACTTGATCGCCCGCGGTCCCTAGAAAGCACACATATTCGTGGTGCGGTCACGTACGCATCTAGTACTTACATGAATCAATGATACAGCAAAATTATACCTACGACACGCTCAAGCCCCACACTGTCGCGGGATCGAGCGTGTCGTTGACAGTAATAATCTGCTCCCGAGCAACTTCTCTCAAGGACGCCTGTACATATCATCACCCAGGTCAGCGTCAAGAAAAAAAGAAACTGGCGCATGCATAGACATAGAAGTGTAATTTTTTTTTCGCTGTGGCAGCACCACGAAACGCCCACGCCCATTTACAGGACCGACGTGGACGTACCAGGATGTGGATCCGAACACATCAAACACGTCTCATAGGATTGCCCCCGACGACATATCTCGCGTTAAGCTCGCTAAAGGAGTCAAACTTGGGGATGTAGTTGTAGACGACGTTCTTGACATCAGACATGAACTTCTCTACTTCTGTGAGGATGTTAGCGGTCTGCGCATCATTGAACGCGGGGCTGTTCTGTTACGCGAGCACAAAGAAAGGTGCGATCTGGCGTCCAACGTAAGCAAGAAATATCAGCAGCATGCCGCCGTCGATGAATGGCAAAGGCCTACATACATGTCGACCCTTGCATTGTGGATGGCGGTCTCGAGATCCACGGCCCCTTCATGGATGGCCTGTCGAGGTGTGGTAGTTAGATTTCAAGTGGATACGTAGCAAGCGGGGACAGATAACTATACGGTATACCGCGGTTTGGTCTACTAGCGTGCCGCTGCTGTTGGAAGCCTGAGAGTCGATGGGACCATCGAGCAACATCGCCTGCGCATGCAAGTTTTGAATATCAATATCCTTCTCAATCTGAACCATGTCATGTTTGATCGACACGTCAAAGGCGAGCAGCGCAAAATGAGCGTCGCGAGCGAAGGATGGAGGAGCATGGTGGTGAGTGAAAGGTGATTAAGGCGGGCTTTGCGGGCTGGATTGATAGTGAGAACTGGGCCCTATTTAAAATCTCGACTAGCTCATACGGTTGTACAGGACTCTGAGACGTCTCATATGAATGGTTCGGAATGTGGCCATCGGACAGTGCAAGTTATAGTTACAGCAGTTTCCATAAGTGTTCCTGGCCCCTCCGGGTCCAGGCTCCTACCCACCGCTGCTTCGAGAGTGAGGGCGATATCCAAGGGCATCACGTGCACTTCCCAAAACTTCAAACACCGCAAACCTTAAGGCCCCTCACACTCTCAGCAATGGCTGGAGTATAACATTTGTAAATGACATCTGGCTGGACACTTCGGACTATGAAAAATATGGATGCTAGGGTTTCTAGTTAGGATTATTTGAATACACAGGGTTAGATCTAAAGTAAATTGGTTTTGTATGGGTTTACAGTTACTGTATATGTTGCCCTCTCCTAATCAAGGCAGTGTGCCATGTGTTCCTACCTCACTAAAGATCTGTCAGCACACTCTAGAGTGGTTCAGCATCTGCCCATGTCTTTGGCAGCTCAAGGTCACCAAGGCTCTCTTTGATGAAAATAATCTGGACCATGGATACACAAGTCTGATAGAAAGACCCATGTGTTGAATTGATTACGTTGCAAAAGTTGATTGGCCCTACTCAACTCAGAATGGATATGCAACACATGCCATCTTTTTTTTGGGTGGTAAATGTTATGATTTGAGCCATGCTTGTATCTACTTCATCCTTTTTTCCCCTCAACTTGCATGAATCTGTGCACTACCTTTCTTTGAGCCTCCCTCAAACCTCTATGGGCTTCCTAGCCCTTGCTAGTACTGACATCTTGTCCTTGGAACCATCAGAACCCTCCTATCTGAAACAATCCAACAACTACTATTTAAATCATCTTGGAGACACCAAGCTAGCTATGACCTGAGGTTGGTAAAATAGATAAGCAAGTGGGTGACAAGTTCACAAGCAGAGGTAAAAGTGATCTTTGAGGTATAGAGACCTCACTGAGTGGAACTCTTATTGAAGGGGAAACTCCAAGAGAACTTGATTGGGGATGCTAGTGCTAGAGCCCTCGGTTTATATACCATCTCTATCTATTTACATCTATTGTGCTACAATCTACAACAGGCTATGTAAGGATAGATATCAATGTGCAACATGTACTATATGAGGTGTGGAGATGAGAAACACAAGTAAAACATGTGTCAAACATGTGTTTGACATAAGGTAGAAGCACTGCTTCTGTAATAGAAAAGAAGTATCAACTGTTGGAAGTGGGACAGGCTACTATTCCAAACTGGATGCAGAGGGCAACAAGCAGGGAACTCAGAGGAGAACTCATTGAGTGGGGTGACAATGGATTCCTGATAAGAAGTGCTGAAGGGCAAAAGAAGAGCTGCTAGCCTGAAAAGTGCTCTTAAGTATCTGCCTGAGGAGCAGGTGAAATGGAGGTTGAAGAGTTGTTAATTATAAAGGACATAAGATCCCTCCTTATATACAACACATATATAAGATTAAAGAGGAATCTCAACCATAGGGAGACCTGCCCTACATCTGATGACTGATAGGTCTCAGGGTATGACATCATAATGATGTCATGTATCAATCAGCATGATTGATAGGGCTAAGGGTATGATGTCATGATCTAGAGCCAATGACATCATAGTGGTCTGGAATCTATGACATCATAGGTCTAGCCCTATGATGAACAACAGTCACATATGGGTCTAGAATGACCAAGAAAAGAACTACTGTAAGAGTCCATTTCAGATAAAAGAAAAAGAATAAAAGATAGGGTAAGCTAAGTATGAAGAGCATAATAGTATGAACATAACAAGTTCAACACCAACATGTGCTAGACATGAGGCACGGAAATGAAACACATGCATCTAGCATGCATGTGCATAGAAGAAGTGTTGTGCACAGCATGGAGATGAAGAACATAAGGAGAACATGTGGAGATCTAGATAAGAGACCTGATCTCATATGCATGGGGCATAACATGGCTTGATATCTTGCATCATGTTAAATACTGAAGAGCCAATGATTATGATGTCATTGTAATCTTGGGATTAGGTCATGTGACTAGGAAAGTCATGTAATATCAAATTACATGATGGGAATGGTGCAGTGGCCAAGCCAGCTGAAGGAAACTATCTTTAGAATAGGATTAGATCTTGATCTAATCAGATAAGATAAGATAACTTTGGTCAAAGTTATTGTATGTAGGTATTGAGCCATAATACTACTAGCACCCTTACCTCCTCTTCTGTCTCCCTCTCCTTGGCCAGCTGTAGCTGTGCTACCACATGACCACTGTACATTCTCTACACTTCTTAAAACTCCCATGACCTGTCCTAGTAACTTTGGTTATTTCCACTGGTCATCCAGATCTCACCTTCTGGACACTGTTACAAATGTAGTAGATACCCCTATTTTTCTTTCTCCCATAGCATCTCCCAATCTCTTTGCTGTTGATCATCCTGCTCAGGACATCTGGGAAGACATTCTCCCAGACATAGAAATCCCTCAATCCTTGTGGGATGAGGTATTTGACCCATCTCTATTCCAAGAGTAACCCATTCCCATCCTCTGGCATTTGTAACCCTCAATGGATTCCTTTCTTTTTGCCCCCTCTTCATTTCAGGCTCATTCGGATCTTATTACTTCTAAGTCAAATTCTTTTATATTTGACTTGTGTCCATTTACCCCATTTTATATTCAGCCTCAGTTCATTTTGATAGTATTCACTTCAGCCTCAATCTAACTGCAGCTGCAGTTCCTTTCATCTTGTATTCTTTATACCAGCATCATTAATAGTGCCAATTCCTCATATACTTCTCTCAATTGGATCACTTGAAGTAGTCAGTCTTTCTATTTATAACTCCAGCCCTAAAGTGCCTAGTATAAATAGGTAGATCTCCGCTTCATGTAACTTTAACCTTGATCTATGCAATTCTACATAGAGTTCAAGCTCCTTGCTGAAACACCTTGCTTCGAACTTCTGTCAATCAGAAGCTCAGCTTAGGAACTGAGATCCTTCAAAGGAAGGAGTCTCCACTTTATTGCTGTTACGACCGGTAACAAATGGCGCATATGCAGAAGACTGAGATCTTCGCTACGAAACAGGTCTTCCTTTGAAGACGTAGGTGACCCTTCGGTCAGGCAAGCGGATCCTCTGATCGGCGAGCTGTGTGCAACGGTTGTGGCGACTTAACGCAGTGGCGGCTACTCCAGGTGGTATTCCTGCTAGCGGCAGAGAGCGGGCTCCTTCCAGGCACACAAGGAAGAGTCGGCTATGGACAGAGTGTGGACAAAGCCTCTGTATCCGGGCGCGGCCTTTGGGCAATAGGCGGCTGGGTCTCTACTAGCGTGGGCAATTGCTAGCAGGTATTGATCCTCTGATCGACAATGAAAGTGGTGACACCTCCCTATAGAAGGTTCACAGTTCCTAGATCGAACTCTGATTGACAGATGTTCGAGATCTAGATTGGCAGTAGATGAAACACCGGTTTCTCGACGCTGGCACAGGTGCTGACAGCGAAGACTTCGAATTCTACGTAAGATTGCGCAGATCAAAGTTAGAGTTACATGGGTGGTGATTCTAGCTATTTATACTAAGCCCCTTTAGGGCCGGTTTGAGATAGAATCTCCGCTCTAAAGTATAAAAGGTAATGACGCGTCGCGTCGCGTAAGATATAAAGGGAAGGAAGAAAGACGCGTCGCGTCGCGTACAATAAATAAGGAAAGACGCGAGACGCGTCGTGTGAGATATAAAAGGGAAGACGCGTCGCGTACCAAAAGAAGAAAGGCGCGTCTTGGTAATATGAAATGCGATACTGCGGGCGCAGCTCGACTAATAGAGCTAAACGAAATGAATAGAAGCCGGTGAGTCATGGGGTAAGGAACACAAGTCATATACGAGAGAATATGACTTAGGAGTAAAAGGTCCGTAGAGAAAGAAGAGAGAAGCCCGAGGCGAGGTTACGGTTGGAATAGAGAGGAGTCCAGGATACTGTCCCACACGTCGTGAGGAATGTCCAGGTCTGGGAGTATGTCGTCCCAGAGGGAATCGGGTATCGGCGCGGATACCGATAGGTCCGGGGAAGCCATAGGTGAGAGAAAAATGGTACCCCCTAGGACACTTGTAACAATTGCTGGATCAGAGAATCTGCTTGTCCAAGCTATCATCCACAGCTTGCTGTCTTGACTCTTGTCCACAAGTCATTACCTACTGCACTGGGGTCTTGTCCACAACCCCTCTATAGCTGACTCTCCTTTCTGTGCCTATGAGGAGCCTGCTCACATCTGTACTAAGGCCACCACCTAGGGGTATCACAACCATTGCACAGCAAGTGCTAACCAGAGAGTCCACCTTTATTGGATCAGAGGATCCCACTAATATTTACAGAGGTAGATGACAGTAGTTGAGGAACTTAGTTCTCCATGTATGCATCATTTGTTACACTGGTCATAATAGACACCCCTATCCTTGCACATAGACCTCCCCTGTGCCTTGACCTTGCCTTAGGCCTCCTCCTTTGGCTCCCACGATGCCCACTGGACTTGCCAGGGACTCCCCATCACCTTGCCTCAGCTGTGTTATGAATAGTAATATTTTCAAACTTTTTCAATTGTTATACTTTACACTTGTTCTCTTCACTACTATACATCTTCATGCACATGACTATGGGAAACTATGACTAATCAAGTCTAGACCCATGACATCATAACCTCATGTAATTAATCTCCATTTACTTCTCTTTTTATTTAATTACTGATGAGAACTCTCTCACTATACTATACTCATATATAGTAATCTATCTCATGCACTGCTTGGTCTGTGTGCCTCACTCAGTAGTATAAAGGCTTTCATGTATTAGCCTGTTACCTCAGTCTAATCCACTTGTCATTGTTGTGGTTCTACCCGTGTGATTAAGGATATCGCTCTATGCTTCCTCATTACCTCACCAGTGTTGGTGTGTACTGAAAGATAGTTGTCTGGCTAGTGGCTTTCCTTAGAGAGTCATTACACTTGGATTAGACATGATACACTATCTGAATTCTATGGTTAAGGAGTGCCCACAGGAGCTTTTCCATGTTTTCATTTTCTTCACACTTGCACCTTTAAAGTATCATGGTTCCAGCCACAAGCTTTAGTCAAACTAGTAGAAACATTCTCAGTCTCTCCATTGAGGTGATAGCTGCACAAGAATCATGCCTTGTTTGCAAAGGACAACTGGGAGCCACTGTGGTCATGCAGTCCCAGGCTAAGTCTATATTGTTTCATTAGTCCCACAGGCATTGTGGAGGTAGAGCATTTTTTCAAATAGTTTATGTGTAGTTTTGTTCCTGGGCTTTGCGGACCCCAGAGAACCTGTTATGTTATCCTCAGCCAAAGAAGATATTATCTTCGATCTCACCAATACTTTTTACATTGTTTAGTTTGCTGAATCCTCAGAGCTGGGTTGGAAGATACTAAGCAGTAAGGAACAAGCAACTGTTTATGACAGGAAGAATATGTCTTTGCATCCTCAAATGTAGAAAAAGGATTGCTATCCAGGCTGTTTTGTGCCATTTAGTACAAAAGAAAAAGGAAGAGCATTGTCATATCTGACTTGCTAAAAAAGAAGCCCTCAAGAAATACTTCCTTCTTTTAAGTTCCACCAAAGACTACATTGAATAATGTTGGCCATAGATCTCAAGGAGTTGGTTTGTCAGCTAGGCAAATTTAATTTAGAAAAGGAAAAATCATCTGTTACAAAGAAGATTACAGACCCCAATAAATGGGATGGTGACCATGCCAAATTTAGGTTATGGTGGATTTGAGTATGTCTTTGGGTAGATGTCCAAACTTGGAAATAAGACAAGCTCTGAATGATCACAGTTCTTTCCAGGTTGGAAAAGCAGGCAGAAGGATATGCCCAAATTCATCTTGAATAGTGGTATGTGTTACAAGTATAATGGATGCCCCTATTTTTCTCTCCCCCCTTAGTTCACCTGATCTCTCAGTCACAGCTCCCCTCCCAGAAGACCTTTGGGATGACATCCTTCCTGACCTTGATATCCCACAGGCCTTATGGGATGAGGTATTCCATCCTTCGCTCTTCCAGGACTAGTTGTGTTATGACCGGTGTAACAAATAACGCGTACACGGAAGACTGAAGTCAACTGCACTACAGACAGGTCTTCCTCTGAAGACAACGGTGACCTTCTTGGTCTGCAAGTGGATCACCTGATCGGCGAGCAGTGTGCAACGGTTGTGGCGACCTCAGCGGGTATGCTGTTCGCAAGGCAATGAGCAGGCTCCCTCCAGGCACACAAGGAGTAGTCGGCTATGGACAGGCTGTGGGCAGAACACCTGTATCTGGGCGCGGCCTCTGGGCAATAGGCGGCTGGGCACAGCTAGCGTTGGGCAATGGCTAGCGGATGGATCTCTTGA
>QFEF01003440.1:0-12539 GCA_003316035.1 Neoboletus subvelutipes | reverse complement strand
TGAACTCTGAGCGTGGTGGTACGTACTCAATAGCTTCGTTCACGACGGACCGCACGCGGAATACCTGTCCATCGTTTTCGAGGGTCTCGATATGCCCCGCAAATTTGCACCGTCTTCGTGTCGAAAAATCGACGCCGATCCCTGCGATCAGCGTGGGACTCCCTCTCGAGCGTGACGCCGCGACGTTCTGAGGGAACGGATCCCCCTCCCACACATGTGCATTCAACGTGAGCTCGCCCAGATGTCGACTGGTCGCAAACCCCTGCCGACCGTCGGGACCAGCGAGGATAGAGGACCAAGGACGATGTCTGTCGTCGATCGTGGTGATGGGGATGAACTGCAGGCGTGTCGTGTAGAGTACTTGGTGTACCTCGGGCATTTCGGGTTCGATCCATGTCCATGCCTGGGACATGACCCCAGCGTAGCCCATCTTGTCCTGAATGGCGCGTTCGCCCTTGTGCCATCCGTTGACGGGACCCATCTCGATGTCGTATCGACTCAAAAGGCGGTGCCTGTGAAAGGAATGAATGCATGGAATAGATAACCTTAGCGGGACACGACAGGACAGGACAGTCGTTCCCAAGAATTATGTTTAGATCGAGGTCAGTAACAGCATCATTGTGCTGACATAATGTGGTCACGCCGAACGTTGGGGTCACACGACTCGCGAGACTCTTGTCGAGTCCATCATCCATCATGGTCCATTGGATCGGCTCATTGCCTTGCTCTTCCTTAAGTACAACTTACGGAGAACCAGGAAAATCAGCCGGTCCAGTCACCGAGTGATGTTAAAATCGTATCACATGAATTACTTAACACGATTTCACAACATTTCCGCAATCATAGAGGCGCAAGCGATCCAAAACCAAGTTGGTTCAGCCCAATAGTGCCTGGATGTTGTGGAGTCGGTTGTTTAAACCAACTCGAGCCGTTCAGGCCCTAAGTTGGATTTCCTCAGAGGGTGATGGATCACAACCCGACGATGATCTACGAGAAAAACGCTGGCGTCGGAGGAACGTGGTACTCCAATAGGTACCCCGTTCGTGAATCCATCTTGCAGGTCAACCTCATGCCCTTTTTTCCGTTCCGGGTTGTCTTGCAATATAACTTCCTACACAGTTCGTTTTCCTGCTCTACTTGCGAATGTTCCTGTCTCTGATAGTGGGTTCCAAGTACCAATTCACGTTCGAGGTCTGTGTGTAAACATGAATTCTTGTTAGTGGTCCTTTTATACCTCTGGCCCAGAGATTCATGCATATCTGGAGCGCGCGGTTGAAAAATACGGATGTGCCCCCCTATCTCAAGCTACGGCATGAACTTGTTCATGCGTGATACGACAAAGCGCAAAGAAGGCGGCACCTAAGGATCCGTAGACCGGGCCCCGGACCTATGGACGGGAAGTCATCCTCTGAGGAGCTCAGGACTCGGATACCGCTAAATTTGTTTTCTGCAGTGCGGGCGGCCTGAGCAGGTGGGCGTGGCTGGACATCAAAAGCTTGAAAGACTTCAGGGGTAAATTGATTCACTCGGATACTGGTAATTGGAGAGAAGGTATTAAAGATTGGAAGGATCACACGGTCACTGGGCGTGATTGGTGTCGTGAGTTGGGACACCTTCGTTTCAGTCAGGTTTACTGATGCCAATGAATTTGATCTAGGGCTCGTCGGCCATACAAATGGTGCTGGCACTTCAGCTGTGCGTCGGAAAACTACAACTTCGTTCAGGGGAAGACTTGGCCGCCCTGTTTTTTGCCGAGAAGCTCTCTGGCATGACGGGGCGCGATCATGGTATCGCTTATTGTACGTTCCGACGAACTTGGCAGTGACCTGTCGTAGTCAGCTCATGATAAGATACATTCAGTGAGCAAGACAAAGGGATGTTCTGCGATTCTACGTTTTACAAGAACGTCACCACTTGGAAGCCGAGCTTGATGTGAGTTTGCTTTGGGTTCCCCACTTTTAAACCCCAATAGTCTGTGTACGGTTACACCTTACGGAACCCCAAATGAGAGGTGGACAACTGCAGCAATTCCATAGCGTATATGAAGCGATGATTGGCTAAGGAACCTTGGATCGCCGATTATAGTGCGTGTACATGAACCTTCCGCCATTTTCGCAGATACCGACAAGTGGTATACAGGCCTACATATTTCCCTGAGATAGGTATCGGTACATTGACACCAGATTAACGTTATTGATGAAAAACAGACTGTGTATAGTGCTAAATGCCGATCGTGGTACAGAATGGGCAAGGAAGAAGGTCGTGTCGTCGGGTTGTGGCCAGGCTCGTGCCTGCATGCAGCGCGCGCCTTTGAGCATTCTCGCTGGGAAGATTACAATTACGAATATCTCGACGGCGTCCGAAACAGGTTTTATTGACTCGGCGACGGTTCGATGTACAATGAGAAGTACATGACTGGAGATCGTACGTGTTCTCGCGTGTCGTTGGGATTGCCGCGATGTCGTGTGCTCACGTTTTGTACACTTGTGGACACAGGCGCGTGGTACTTGGAAGATGAAGAGCTAGATTATCCGCTAGGTATGTGGATTGACATGTACCTAGGATTGTTTAGCGATTTAACGGTGATGGCGTTGGGTTTTAGTGCCAAGTTCTTCTGTACATTCGTCGTGAACAGGATTTCAGGTCGTTACTTCCTCGAGCATCATTTTGTTCATGTTGCCATTCCATTCGAAGCGAAATGACATCCAGTATGAGTCCAAAGTTGAGCTGCGGGTGAGACTAGATTGGCCTCGCTGGATCCAGGAGCGCCGAAATGAAATGAAACGCTCTGAAGGCAATGATTGTATAACGAAGATGTTGTTGCACGGTGCCTCGCCATCCCATCTCGGTCGGTCTCTCCGAAAATCCAATGCAAGAATTGAGGCATGTACCACGTGTACGAGGGAATCATCCAGTCAACACTCCTTCTGAACATGACCTTTGCACTCGGATCAGCCATGATAGCCGTCGCGGAATGCAGCGTTTGTGGACGTGCCGCATTGTCCGCCAACTTGACATCATACGTCATCACGACGTGGGCCAGCATGGATTTCAGCTCGCGTGCAGCAAAGAAGCGTCCTGGGCTAGCATATAACCAATGGTCGTTGAAAACCACGGGAAAGGGAGTGCGTACCAAACGTTGACCGGACAAACGCTTGGTCGTCGTCGAGACATATTGATTCTTCGCACCCTACCGGGTCCTCCCGTTCACGCAAGTCAGCAAGTTGGAAGGGCTCGAATGCGCAGGCGTTTTCGTAGAACAATTCCTTACGGTGTATAGATCAAATTGTGCCTTTTGGTACAAATGTACCGTCCGAGAACGTGAAGTCTCTCAACATCTAGTGCCTCAGACCCACTAATTAGACGAAGAGCGCGAAGATCTAGCCCCTGACTTGGGACGTGGACATCCCTCTGCGTTTCACTTTCCCAGGGAGCAATGGGGAAGCCCCAGATGAACAGCTGGACAGGACGCGACCCATTGAACGAATGAGGTTGCCTGCCAGTGGAGAGAGAACACGCAAATGACGCACTGATATAGAATCGCGGACATTGTGGATGAGGCGCTAACTTCCGCAGATGCATTCGTTGCATGGGCACCGTATACATCGTTGGCCATGAGCATGAGTGCCTTCGTGTCGGGCGAGGTTGGGCGAAGCTGCAACAGGAGGACTTACCCTTTGAACATTCATTTTCACCATACTAGTCGTTGGCATAGGATTCTATAGCCAAGTGTATGCTGGCTCGGGTACAATCACAGGGATGATGAGATCCCTTCTATCGCGGTTCAACACGGAGCTGTCAAAGTTGTTGTAAACGACGCCCGATTCGAAGCCGTCCCGAAAGTAAGCACTCGTAGGCGGGTCGAAAAGAGAATGTCAGTTGAAACCATCGCAGCAACTCGGAGTCTGCGCAGAGCCGTCAAAAACTCGGAAGGAGCAAAGAGTAACGAGCGTTGGGGACGAAGTGACAACAAGACGGATACAAGAACAAGAATATCATTTTGTCGACATGGTTCGATTTACAGCATAGTCTGGCTAAGAAAAGAAAGCGAAGCAACCAAACGATATTGTACAAACAAGCATCACTTGCACATGTGTACATTCAAATCTGACTGGGTGAGGAAAGATACGGATGATAAACCTGGAAAATACCGACATTTATTGAAGTGTCTTTCACTGACAGTTAGCGTCATCAATCTGCCAGTACCCAAAGGCTCCCGAGTTCTGCAGGTACATACGAATCGTTTAGTTTTTCCCAGACATTTCTATTTCCAGTTAGCAACGTACCCGTTGGAAACATTCCTGGGCACCGGGAAACTCCATCCCATGGAAGCGGACTGGCGTTGTGGCACAAAACTCTCGCCAGTCACTCCCCTTTGGAAGATTTTCCAGGTAGTGTTCGATGCGCTGTGGAGTGGCGAGATCAAAAAAGTGCAACGTTTCAGTCCGGATTCGTATCTTACCCGCTTGCCCGATCCCGGTGACGTGCAACCCTGGAGTGACCGTTAGTTTTGGGTAACATCGAATCCATAGGTCTGGAAAGGACTTTCCTTGTCCTGGTACCAAATCCAGTATGTTGCACAATCCGGTTCATGCTGATTGATCTCCCATCTTCCGACGACAAAACCAGGGCCCTACCACGATGTCAATCTTGGGAGTATCCTTTAGTTAATGTCACCTACCTTATCCTCACAACTCTTTGGTAAATACGAAATTCCGTGGACTTCAAGTGGTGTAGCTTTGCACGCCTCCACTCGATGCTCCCAAGTTGTGGGTAAGTTCATCAGTCGTGCAGTGTACTCCCTGGTTGCGTATGTGGTGCATGTATGCGCCTCAATACTACCCCAAAACATGTTGAGTTTCCGACGTTCCTCTTCCTCGCGTTTCCTGCGCTCTTCCTCGATTCGATCGTGATCGTCCACTTCACGCCGCCACTTCTGTCGCTCATTCTCTCGGCGTTGGTTTTCACGGCGCTCGGTCTCCTCCCACTCATGCCTATGCTTCTCTTCCTCCCGAATCCGGCGCGCTACATCCCATTCATGCCGTTCTGTCTGAAGCTTCCACTCCTCCTCAATAATGGCATGTTCATGTTTTTCAAGCCGCCATCCTTCTCGCATAACGTCTTGCTCCGCCACTTCTTTCTGCCAGCCGCGACGAATGGCGTGCATGGTTGATGGATACAAGGGACAATTCATGAAGTGCGTGTATAGATTGGCGATGACGAAGAGCGACGCCATGGATGCGAATAGGCCGTATATGATGAACTTGCATCCGTCTTTGGATATCTCGCGCCGTATTTTCCCCGGCAGCAATGGGGTACTTTCTTCGGATGATCTAATACGGATGGTGAACAGTGAATTGGGTGAGATACTCACTCAGTGAATCGTTCAAAAGGAGCACGTACCTGTAGACAACCATTGGACCCCCAGAGCCACCTTCTGAGTCTCCCCGGTGCCCATCTCCATCCTTATGTACATCAGACTTGTGTCTGTTCGTGTAGAAACATTGAGCATCGTCATACTGAGCAAACTGCGGCAATGGGAAAAATAGGAACCCGAGGAAACTTACCCAGACATCTTCCCTCGGAAAGACGATAGTAGTACTTGAAATGTGTTCAGTATGTGCGGTGTGTCGATCGAAGTGATGTCGACTACTACGGCGCGTGCACCCACTGAAAAGCAACCGCCACGATTTGAGAGCGTTGGATGCGGCTTTTCACTGGGAGCGTACTTCGAGGCGAACGTTGCTGTGAACGTCGCACACAGCTTAGTAACAGGTTGTGTGAATGGTGATTATTCGGCCCTGCTAGAAATGGGTTGAGTACACGCTACTTCCAACCAACCTTGACGCCCACTCTTAAGCCTCACTTTTCCCAGAAAGGTCCCCAAAATTTCTTCACTCCTCGCTCTGCCCTGTCCATGGCTATGTGGCAAATGGAGGACCAACCGTCTAGGACAAGAAGACCGAGAACGCCTAGTTCAGCGAGCACTTGTGGATATTTTGTCACCCCGTTTTCCACGTTGACAGATCAGTGACATCTTTGAAAACGTCAAGCGCAAAGTCCCTGCTGCTCGAAAATCTGTCCCAAACAACATATCTCCGCTGGTCTCTAGGGTCTTCGGGTCTAGTAACCACTGGCAAGGTGGAGTGTTGCACCCTCAGACGACCACCTGCGTTACAATCCCAAACAAATACGCTCTAGTCCCAAACTGCATCTCGAGTCCCTTCGCGCCCAGTCGGACGCGCTCAGACAATGTCGGCTGATGGATGCGTGACCTTGAGTGGAGTTATCCTCGGCGAGATGATCAATCCCCCAAAGAGCATGACACAGTGAGACGGGTTCGTGCAAGTTTTGATTCAATACATTTTGCGGATGTGAGTGGGGTGAGTCGGTCGTTCGTTCGGTTTTTTTTTCTTCCCCCCCTTTTTTTCACGGTCATCTCGCTTTCACCCTACATCACACCTGCATTGACCTGCCTTTGTGCTGGTAGACAGACGGACGCCGATGCACTAGCACTAGCCTTGTGCCTGGTGGCCTGTGAACGAGACAGGTTACCAGGTGAGGTCTGAGTACCATTGGTGTCGGTCTGGGTGTACGCGACATTGCATAGTCATACGGGTCTTTTGTTCTTGGTCCGTTGACTCGTCCAGTATTAATGCACAGTTGTGGGTGCCTTGTTGGGTTTACCCTGGAATCCATTCGAGCGTGCACACGTTAGAGTGGTGCTTGGTCACGGTGAACTTTGTTTTGCGTACTTGTTTTGAGTTTCTGTTCGTGGTCTATCACCCCTTCCGCTCGCATATATTAAACCTTGTCTTATCATCATATCAGGTTGGGCTAGCGTAACCTCGTCCACAATGAAGAACAATTAACTATGACTCATTGACGACTTCAACCCAGGGCTGCAGCTGTCTGTGTGCACTTCGACACTCTTTTATTGATATCAAGTAATGTGACTTGGATGCCACCTTCTCTTCCCCGACTGCATCTGTCTGCAATATTCCCCTTCTGCTACCACCCGCACCAACATTCAAGTCGCTCTTTTCGTTCCTCACCCCAAGGAGAAAGCTTGTATTGCTCGCACCTGCCATTGCACCTTTCGTGATGTACGTCGTTGGTCAGTCTTTGACACATTTGCCGCTTTCTCCCTCATTCCAAAATCATTGCAAGCAGCGAAGCCTATGCCATGGCCAGTACCCTGTGGACATGGACCGGCTGATGGAATGTCATTGAGCTGAGAAGAAAAGTATGACACAGTTGTCCGCAAGCAAATGAAAGGGTGAGTCCTCCTGTTGCAGCTTCACCCAGCCTTGCTCAACATGAAGGCACGTTGTGCTCCCAGTAATATATATGGTGCCCATCCAAGGCATCCATCCGCAGGAGGTAGCGCCTCATCCATGATGTCCGTGATTCTGTATCAGACCTTGATCATCACAGCCATTTGATCTATATACCATGAAGAAGCATTCCATGAAAATGTCTGTGCATTTGAGCCCTTCCAACTTGCCAACTTGTGTGAACAGTATGAGTAGGGTGCGAAGCATCCATTGTCTCAATGACGACCAAGTATTTGTCCCATAGTAGGCATCATGATGGTTGACATGTATGGTACACTTGATGTGGTTTAGTAGCGATACATTGTTTCTCAACCTCCTTAACATGCTCCTAATGTCGTCAGAGTCCACTACTATTCTTCTTCCTGGTTTGAACAATCCAAATGAATCTGAAATACATGAATACTGTGCTGCACAACAAAGTCATCTAATTACAACACCCAAGTAGGTTGCAAGCTGTGCCCTTCGTTGCTGGACATTTGCACCAGTGGGTAGTGGCAGAAGCCCAAGATGGTTGGCTAGCATAACACACTGATCCGCTGTACAATCTACGTAATCATTGGTTGACACATTAAATGGTGTCATACTCACCTGTTGCCCTGATCAATTGGTCCCGAGTATGTAGGAACTGCTTGGGGATTGGCTCTGCAGGGCCATGCAGTTGGGCCCATGATTGGGTGTTGGCATTACAAAGTCTCATCGGCTGCAGATCTAAACTATGGTATAGGAGTGTCAGGTCCTGGAACAAAATATATATTATTAAATTAAATTTACTCACGTAGTTTGGATGTTGAGCAGCTGTTGCTGCATAGCCTGCAAGGCATCCTGCATAGCTTGCAAGGCATTCTGATTTGCTTGTGTCAATGCCATAATGCCGTGTAGCTCGTTGTGGATCGCTTGGCCATCCGCCATCGCAGGGATGTTCGGGAACTGCTTCAGGCCTTGGTCTTCCTCTTCCATAGTGTATGGTTCAATGAAGAGGTTATTTAGAAACAATTGCACCGACGACTGGACCACATTATGTCAGCACAACTCACAAGGAGGCTGCCTCATGACATCACTCTCAGCCACATGCTCGTCATCACCCCATGCTGGCCCATGTCGTGATGACGTATGATGTCAAGCTGGCGGACAATGCGGCACGTCCACCAACGCTGCATTCCGCGACGGCTATTGTGGCTGATCCGAGTGCAAAGGTCATGTTCAGAAGGAGTGTTGACTGGATGATTCTCTCGTACATGTGTTACACCTCCTACTTGCATTGGATTTTCGGAGAGACCGACCGAGACGTAATGGCGAGGCACCGTGCAACAACATCTTCGTTATACATTCATTGCCTTCAAAGCGTTTCATTTCGTTGCCGCGCGCTAGATCCAGCAAGGTCAATCTAGTCTCACCCGCAGCTCAACTTTGGATTCATACTGGATGTCATTTCACTTCGAATGGAATGGCAACACAAATGAGACGATGGTGGTGGAAGTAACGGCCTGAAATCCTATTCACGACGAATGCACGGAAGAACTTGGCACTAAAACCCAACGCCATCACCGTTAGATCGCTAAACAACTAGGTACATATCAATCCACATACCTGGCGGATAATCCAGCTCTTCATCTTCCAGGTACCACGCGCCTGTGTCCACAAGTGTACAAAACGTGAGCACACGACATCGCGGCAATCCCAACGACACGCGAGAAGACGTACGATCTCCAGTCATGTACTTCTCATTGTACGTCGAACCGTCGCCGAGCCAATAAAACCTATTTCGGACGCCGTCGAGTTATTCGTAATTGTAATCTTCCCAGCGAGGATGCTCAAAGGCGCGCGCTGCATGCAGGCACGAGCCTGGCCACAACCCGACGACACGACCTTCTTCCTTGCCCATTTTGTACCACGATCGGCATTTAGCACTATACACAGTCTGTTTTTCATTAACGAGATTGCCCTGACGTCAATGTACAAATACCTACCCCAGGGAAATATGCCTGTATACCCCTTGTCAGTATGTGCGAAAATGGTGGAAACATATGATGATGTTACCTCGAGGTACTGATCGAATTCCTCGACAGCTTCCCGTTTGACTTCGACGCTCTTCAGTCGCTCGCGCTGCATCTTGAGAAGGGCAGCAGCGGCGTATTCGACCTCGCGTTCAATCATGATCAACAACGAACCCGCGCCAATACCAGAGTTAGGGCCTAGGCTATTGAACCAGTTGGGGAATCCGTCAGTACATATCGAGAGGTATGTAACCGGATGGGGGTCATATCGCTGTTGCAATGTGAGACCAGAACGACCGACGACAGAGAAGGGAAACTTGTAACTCGTATCATAGCCTTTGTAATATCAGTTCCCGTATTCATTATGACCCATGCAGTATCGGACCCACCAGTAGCACAAATGAGAACATCGAGGTCGTAGTGCTGTCCATTCATTGTTTCGAGACCGGTGGGTGTGATGCGTCGAATGTCCTTTGGGATAAAATCGACCTGGCATTTCTTTCAACAATCATCTACCTGCAGTGCTGAAAACACGGACGTTATCTTCACATAGTGCCTCCAAATACCCCGGACCAGGCGTGAGTCGGCGACACGCTACAGGGAAACTGGGTACGACTTGTGGGATAGCTCGAATCAAACAGACACAAAAACAAAGTTCGTGTACACGTACTATAATCGGCTATCCAGGGTTTCTTAGCCAATCGTTGCTTCATGTGCGCCATGAAATTACTGCGGTCGTCCATTTCTCGTTCGGGGTTCCGTAAAGTGTAATTGTACACAGACTACTAGGATTTAACAGTGGAACACACAAAGCAAACACAAGCACACTCACATTGAGCTCGACTTCCAAGTGGTAACGAAAGTCCTTGTAAAACGTTGAATCGCGGAATATCTCCTTGTCTTGCTCATCGAACGTATCTTGTCGTGGGGTGAGTACGACGCATCGCTGTCAAGTTCGTCGGAACGTACAATTAGCAATACCAGGATCACGCCCTGTCATGTCAGAAAGCTTTTCAGCAAAAAACGGGGGAACCAGCCAAGTCTTGCCCCGAACGAAATTGTACAGTTTTCCAACGCACGGCTGGAGTGCTGGCACCATTTGTATGGCCGACGAGCCCTAGACCAAATTCATTGAGATAGTAGAGCTGACGGAGACGAAGGTGTCCCGACTCACGACACCAATCACGCCCACCGTCTTACCCTTCCAATCCTTGACACCTTCTCTCCAATTGTCCGTGTCCCATTCAGCAGAATGAATCAGTTTACCCCCAAAGTCTTTCAAGCCTTCGATGTCCGGCCACGACCACCTGCTCAGGCCACCCGCACCGCAGAAAACAAAATCAGCGGTATCCTCGAACTCCTGGTAGGATGATTTCTCGTCCGTGGGTCCGGGACACGGTCTACGAATTCTTAGATGCCACTTTCCTTGCGCTTCGTCGTATCGCGCATGAACAAGTTCATGCCGTAGCTTGAGATAGGGGCCGAGTCTGTATTTTTCAACCACACGCTCCAGATATGCACGAATCTCTGGACCAGGGGGATAAAAGGAAGACCATTCGGGCTGAGATGCGTCAATACGAGTACTAACAAGAATACACATTTACTCACATTAACCTCGAAGGTGAATTGGTACTTGGAACTCGCTCTCAGAGACAGAAATGTTCACAAGTAGCGCAGGAAAACGTACTGTGTGGGAAGGTATATCGCAAGACAACCCCTGAACGGAAAGACGGCGTGAGCTTGTTTAGATTCACGAACGGGGTACCTATTGGAGTACCACGTTCCTCCAACGCCAGCGTTTTTCTCGTAGATTGTCAGATCGATATTCTTCACCCTTTGAGGAAACCTAAGGATTTATGGTTTGCGTTTGGGAGACCTACGACGTCATAGTGGTATCAACATACCTGATACCCGCCGCAATACCGCTGAAACCAGCACCGATGACGACCACTTTCATGGGCCTATCTTCGTCGATTGAGAATTGTCCCAACGAATACGCGCGATGATGCGTAGCAATAACCATGGCGCGTCAGTTGGATTCGGAGCTGCTGTAGAAGGGGTAATGTCGCAGGGGGGCGGTGGATAGTAAGAACAGAGTAATCCTGTGAGCGTTGGCAGACAATGCTGCCAGGCTATTATCTGTCAGCGCGAGTCGGCCAACATGTAAAGCCGCAGAAAAACATTTTGGCTGAGTTATCATCAGTTTCTCGAGCAGAGAACATTTGCGTCCTGGCAGCACCTAGTGGGAAGGTATAAAGCAATTATGGGAACAATGCCAAGACTGGTCCTCATGTTACTCCAAACCTAGTTCGTCTCGATAAACTGTTAGTGAGTGCGCGGAGGTTAGCTGAGCGGATGGATATATTGAACTTTGTATACCATCGACGGAGCAACTGCTACCGTTAGAAGCCAACATGAGTGCAACATGGAACGCATGATACATGGATGTGCGTGGGACACTTCACAAGCATCCTCGCCCGCTTTTGTCTGCTCGTGACCAATTATATGGATGATACTACTCACACCAAGGACGTTGGTCCTATCGGGTGATCCTATCACTGCAATATAGGAAAACTTGCGTTGTGGACAGTAACCGTTCTGTAGTCCAGCTGACACTCTTGGGGAATCTTGATTGCATGGCAACTAAAGTTAGATCGAAGGACAACTGAGTGTCTCGATACTCCATTTAGCCCGAAGTTCCACCGGATAATCATCGTAGTCTCCAGAAAGGAATCTATACATAGAAGTCCAGCCTATCATGGCAGCATTGTCTGGAATGGACGTTAATCTGTCCACCAAGCTAACGCACGAAGCCGCTCACCTGTGCAGAGCTCGACTGGAGGATAAACGAGCGATATTCTGCGCTTGGGACTGTAATTGTCCAGCGCGTCCCTTAGTCTACGAGTCCGCCGTTAATAGTCGTTCCTCGGAAGAATAGACGTATGAACCTAGTCCTCAAGAACGAGTTGCTAGCCACACCACCGCTAGCCACGACATGTTGTACCTCAATCCCCTCTCGCTGTAACATGGAATGGCATTGCACGAGCTTGTTGCAGAGCTGTCGCGCTGCGCCGTCCTGGAATGCACGTCCAAGTACGCGTCGATCCGATTCGGTGAGCGGTACCTGGGACCTGAATGTATGCCGCTCAACTGCGGAATGAAGTCCACTAAACGAGAACGCAAGTTGGCCGGGCATGGGAACCGAAAA
>QFEF01003429.1:0-11710 GCA_003316035.1 Neoboletus subvelutipes | reverse complement strand
CGTTGTGCTGACTCACTCATTGTGTACATACACCAGGAAGAACTTGGAAAATCGGGTCCAACCGAATCCGTGACCCACAGCGGGCACAGCAATGGTGACCTCCTGGAGGTATTCGTTCATTCTTTTTCCCCATCAAAGCCAGTTCTCACGATTGCACAGGTTGAGGTGCCGTCCGGCGTACCTACCCCTCAATTCGACTTTGATGAGGTTGGTGATCCTACAATATTCCCCCCCCCTCTATGTTGACCCTGCTGGAGCCACCATCCTCGGCATCGTCTGCCCATTCCCGCGAGGGCGAGATACCGCCGCTTGGCACATCACATACCGTACCCATGACATACCCTCCAGACCCACTGATAGGGGAAAATCAGGGCACTGCCAAGTCACGTCAGGGCATACCTAAGTTCAAAAAATGGGTACAGACGAGAATCAAAAATAGCAACAAGGACCCGGCCTCGCAGAAGCTCGATCGAGTTCCCAGAGAGTCGCGTCCGCCAGCTGATTCTCGATCCCCTTCCCAGTCGCCAACGAGAGTGGACGTCACAAATCAAGGTCCTTCGTGGATGGCTCCAGGTCAACGTAAACGAGTGAGTGCTCTTTCTTGGTAGATCACCGGATGCGGTGCGTTTAACACATCATCTTAGCGAACAGTCGCGAAATATAATCAAAAATCAAAAGTTCGTTGTTCCTCGAGTTTGCGTGCAGGCACTCATGAGATGTTACAGACCAAGTCGCCTGCCAAGCGTGCCCACCCCGTCGATCCGAGCAAAAACGCTTCTCATAGCGGACAAGGCTCTCGAGATCCAAAGGAACCAAGCCCGGTGCGTCTTTTTCTGATTATTATCTACCATGTTATGAAACTCATTTCCCACCAGGCACTGCAAGTGGACGATCCGTCTCAACCCTCCACCGAGGGGGTCCATCTTACGGTGCGGGTACTTTCCTTATGCTTATGTTGTCGGACTCACACTGGACTACAACAGCGAGAACCAGGCAGGGCTACCTTCAGATTGAGATTTTCGATCAGCCTTGGGTTTTCAATTCCATTTCCCGCATGGATGTGTTGTGGCTCGGGTACAGGAGATGGGACGCATTCATCTAGGTGATCCGATGCAATACGTGTACAAACCATGCAGGATCGTGAGTATGTAGGTGGACATCATTCACGCCGTTCTTTGAGTTCGTGTCGTATCACAGCATTACTACTAGTACGAGTTCTGATAAACACATGACGTTTCGAGAACAACAGGTTCAGACGACCTGAACTACTCGATCAATTACCATGCTGGAGTGTCTACAGTACTCACAGAAATGTTTGCCAAGATATGCTATTACATGACTCTCGGGTCGCTCGTCGGTCTTGTCTTCGAGACGCTCTTTCGTTCACATTAAGTTCCGACGTACACGAGACGGGTGTCCGTCGCAACGCTGAGGTGGTACGTTGCCTCGTTTCATGGTCAAGACAACGCATAGGAGAGAATTAGTCTACATCGATCGCCCGGGGCCCGTTCCTCAGTTCGCCCTCGTCGGACTCGGCTTTCAGCGTCATCGTTGGCGTGAACCCTTGCGAGCGCATATGTGAGACAGCCTATCGCATCACAAATACGCTAGACAACTTGCAAGTCTCCGTCCAGTCTAAGCACCCGGACCGATCGGATTCTGAGCGTTACTTGGGCAGGCGAGGCCGTTGGCATCGGTGGGGAGGTGACGTCGAGATATGGCGGGTCGGTCAGGGGGATCGAGTACTGGCCAATTGAAACGTTGGTTGCGTGTCTGGTCCGATTTTCTGGAGGCGTGGAGGATGCAGCAGGTACGATGCAGATATCGATGTGCTTTCCATAGAGATGTGGAGGTGCAATGAATGGAAGAAAGGGGGGAAGGAAAAGCAAGTACATAGTGGATTTGCATGCAGATGCTTACGATAGATATAAAATATCGTTGAACGAGAATTATGCATGCTTCCCACCACAAAGCGGGAGAACGCGACGTGCACTCGACCACACTGGCCTACATGCCGTGTGGGTGGAATCGCCTATCATGGGGCATCGGAAGGCGTTGCTGGCGTTGAATGAGCGTAACCACTCAGGTTCCGGTGAGACACGTACGTACATTTACGATGTCTACCTGTCCGACGTCCATAGCAGCGAGCATGGATTGTTTCACTGGGAACGCGCGCACACACGAACGTGAATGTGTGTGACATGGTTTGGGGTTGTCTTCTATGCGCACGCAGACGTCGCTGGCGGGCCTGACAACTGCGTCTAAAGACTCAGATTTAACTGGTTCGAGTTATTACGAATATCGACTAAGACGAGAGTGTGCGTTAGGATCTCGCGTTCCTTCCGCGTCCGAAACGGTTTTCTTGTTGATCACGAATCTGAGCGTAGCTTGGTGCGAGTACTCAAACTTCCGTTGCAGTTGCTACTGTCGCTGCTGTCGTGTATGATTATCGTGAGTACTCATTATGTGCATGTTATCTTTTTCACTCTTAAGCAACCATACGACTGCAGTTCTCACCTTTTCGAGAGAGGTATGTTATTTGCTTCCTTACCCAAACATATTCTATCTTTGAATATTGTCAGCCGACAAATATGATACAGAGAGAAGATGGGGGCGATAAGATCCGCGATTGCGTGATTGCGCATCTTGATCCGCTTCCTCGACGTCGGCTCGCTTTCTCCCTCGCTTCACCACGTTTTCGCCCCGTCCACCTTCGCCCTCTGTGTTTCTAGCTCTCTAACTCTTTCCCTCCTTCGTTGTAGTATCCATAGCCTTGTTCCTAGCCATACAGTCCTTACCCCTCACTTCAATCCCGCCTTTGGCAGGCCTTCCGTGTGTTGGGCCGGAGTTCGTCGCTCCAGCTCTCTGCACACCCTACTCAGCCATTCTTGGTCTGGGTCCACGACCTGTGCTACGCCCAGCCCACCCATCGAAGCGGCCCGTCTCACGCAGGGACTAGCCCCATCACTTTTCACTTTTCACTTCTCTCCAGACGTCCACAGCCCGAAGCCTACGCTGATTGCCCTTTGTGCCAAACAAAGCCCGAGGCTCGTTAGATAATCGATCACACTGATCTGGCTACTCGTCAATTACTCACATCGATGAGCTCCTCACACTCACACCCCTGGAAATGATACCGATGAGAAGGCACATTCAAAAGCCATTCTGCTCTCTCTGACTCATTTAATCGTCGCACTGCACACTTCGAGAACAGCGCATTCAGACGACCCGAACTACTCGATCAGCCACCGTGCTGGGGTGTCTACAGCACTCATGGAGGACGCTTCCAAAGGGCCAAGACACGCTGCACGTCTCTCGAGCTGCTCGTCGATCATGCGTTCGAGGCCATCCTTCGTTTGCGTTTCGACATACACGAGGTGAGTGTCCGTCGCGACGCCGAGGTGGTACGTTACCTCGTATGATGGAGGACAACGCGTGGGGGGAATCGGACATCGACGGGCCTATTCCTTACTTCGCCCTCGTCGGACTTCATATGCAGAGGCTTACACATAGAGATAAAATATCGATAGTCTGAACGAGGACCACACATACTTCCACCGGAAAGTATCAGAACGCGATATGCACTCGGCGACACTGGCCTGCGTGCTGCATTGGTGGCATCGTACTCGGGAACATCCTCTGGCATTTGTGTGGCCATGCGAATTCCTGTGCCGTGGTGAACCAGGAACTTGACATCGGGTATCCGAAGGCATTGCTGGCGTCAACAATCCATGTATATGAGCGGAACAGTTTAGGCCCTAGGGAGACACGTACGTATGTGTGCGACGAGTCACGACACTCGCCGTGAACCAAGTTCTACAGTTGAAATGTGACGAGGCCTTTCTAAGTCCCCTAATAAGACTGCCCTTGGCAGTGAGGCGAGGTCTCGTCAAAGTTGATGGTTTGCCTCAGGGTCATCGTAACGAGGTCATCCCGTTGGAATCCACGGAGAGGAACAATCACCGAAGACATAAAGCGCCTGTGACCCATATTGGGAACAAGGAAACGCACTGGTTTTTGAGAATCGAGACCACTTTGCGCACCACGAGCAAATCGACACACCTCGTGTTTCACTCTTCGAACCCCACGACTGTATACCATCGATGATGTCGTCGACAAATACCGGTGCGTAACACCTCCGGAGGTGGATTGTGTTGAACGCTAAAAATTCAGCAAGACCCCACAGCGGTACTTGACACTGGTCATTCTGGGTTTGTATACACAGTCGCATTCCACCCTGACGGAAAACATTTTTTGGGCGGCAGTCGTGATGGGATTCGACGGTGGCGACTTGAAGACAGTCAAGAGGTAGGAAAACAAACAGGAATGGACTTGAATGCCATTTCTGTGTCAAAGGATGGCAAGTGGATTGTGTGTGGGACTCAGCGGGGTGCAAGCGTGTGGGACGCGGAGCTGCGTGAAAGAACCATCAACGTGGAGGACGGAATTCCTGTGGCTGCAGTCGACATCTCCCCCGATTCGTCGAGGTTTGCCACTGGAACTAGAGCGGGTGACAACAAAGCGAGCATTTGGAGCTTAGCGACTGGAGAGAGACTCGTTGGTCCGCTCAAAGACGACAACCGTGTCATTGGAATCAAGTTCTCCCCGAGTGGCGACCATATCGCCACTGCCTGTGATGCAAGCCCAATTCGTATTTTCGACAGTCGCAGTGGTGACGAACTCATCAGTATCAAGACTATCACACCTTCGGCATGGCTGATGGCCCCACTTGCATGGTCCAGCGACGGTCAGCAAATCTTCGCGGCATCAGACAAAAATAAGATCAAGTCATTTGCCGTGTCCACGGGATCCCCACTCGCCGAATCACCAGTTCTCGACGACGTTGATGCTATTGCTCTGGCAGCGAACGGCAAATTTATCATTACCTTTGCATTGCATTCAATCGCATTCCTCGACACATCGACGCTCATGCAGGTTGGGCCTGCCGTCAAGGACAGCCAAGGAATACGTTCGATTGCCATCTCCCCGGACGGTAGCTATTTAGCGATTGGAAAACATAACGGGAAAATTGCCGTGCATTACCTTGGACATATTCTCCCGGGCTCATATGGTCCCTTCCATGTAAGCATCTGACAATTCACGATGTTGGCATATCGGATAAGCACCATTCTACCTCCCATGTTGATGCATAATGTTAGGCATCCATTCGCGACGACGGACAACCAGATGAGCAGTCCGCGAAACCGAACGGCCGTGACAACAATCCACCACGGGTAGGAGTTCGTTGCCTCGTCATCAAAACGAGTTGCACTGACCCACTCATTGTGTACGTACACCAGGAAGAACCCGGAAAATCGGGTCCAACCGAGTCCGAGACTCAGTGGAAATGGTGATGGTGATGTCCTCGGCCTATTGGTTTGTTCCTTTCCCGCTAGAGGCAAGTTCTCACGGTCTCACAGGTCGAGGTGCCGTCCGGCGCATCCACGCCTCAATTCGACTTTGATGAGGTTAGTGATCACTATATCGTCCTCCCCCCTCTGTGCTGACACTGCTGGAGCCACCATCCCCAGCATCGTTTACCCGTTTCCGCGTGGGCGGGCTACCGCCGCTTGGCACATCACATACCGTAGCCATGACCTACCCTCCAGACGCACTGATGGGGGAAAATCTGGACACTGCCAAGTCACATCAAGGCATACCAAAGTTTAAAAAGTGGCTACAGACGAGAATTAAGAAGAGTAACAAGGGCGAGCCTTCACATAAACCCGATCTCCTTCCCAGAGATTCGCGTCCCCCTACTGATTCTCGAACTGCTCCCCAGTCGCCAACGAGAGTGGACGTCACAAACCTGGGCCCTTCGTGGATGGCTCCAGGTCAACGTAAGCGAGTGAGTGCTCTTTCTTCATGGACGGTCGGATGCGGTACGTTTAACAAACCATCTTAGCGAACGGTCGCGAAATATGATCGAAAACCAAAGGTTCGTTGTTTCTCGAGTCTGTATGCAGTGACTCATTAGACATTAAAGACTAAATTGCCTGCCGAGCCTGCTCACCCCGCCGATTCGAGCAGAAACGCTTCTGATAGCGGACAAGGCTCAGGGCCTGGAAGTCCAAGCCCAGTGCGTATTTTTTATTAACCCCATGTTATGAAACTCGTTTCCCATCAGGCACAACAGGCGAACGATCCGTCTCAACCGTTCGCCGAGCGGATCCATGTCACGGTGCGCGTACTTTCCTTACGCTTATGTTGTAGGACTCACACTACATTACAACAACGACAATCAGGCAAGACTACCTTCAGCCTGAGGTTTTCGATTGCATTTCCCTCGTGGATGCGTTGTGGCTCAGGTACTGAAGATGGGACGCATGGATTCAGGTGATTCGATGCAATACATGCAAATAGCATGGTGAATCATGAGTATGTGGGCATCGTTTATGCAGTTCTTTGAGTTCGTGTTGTCTCGGAGCACTGCTATTAGTATAAATGCTGATAAGCCCATTCATGATTCAGCTCGTTAGGATATTCACTCTGAAGAAAGCGCCTAACTGATTCGTGTGTGTTAGGATCTCGCGTCACCTCCGCGTCGACATTTTCCTTATCTGAGTACTACTTAGTGTGAACGCTCAAGATCTGATGCTCGAGCTGATTGTCCCTCGTGAACAAAGGATGCGCTGCCACATGGTAGTAGATAATTAATTACGCCGACGCGGGTCGTGCATCCGGCCTGATTTTCGGGAGACGTAAAAGATGCAGTGGGCGCGACGAGAATCATGCATGCTTCCCACCTGAAAGTATGAGAACGCGACGTGCACTCGAGCACACCGGCCTGTATGCAGCGTTTGGTGGAATCACCATCCAACAACTTGGCATCGTATTCGATATCATCCCCTAGCATTTGTGTGGCTTCCATGCGGATGCCTGTGCCGTGGTGAACCCGGGAACTTGTCATCGACGATATTGCTGGCGTCAACAGTGTAAAGGTAACAATCCGGGCCCCGTAGAGACACCTATGCATGTTTACGACGCCCGCCTGTTCAACGTTTATAGCAGCGAGCGCATGCTGTTCCAGGAACGCACATACACATAAATGTGGATGCGACGTGGTTGAAGTTCTGGAGGTGCATACGTTCATCGAAGATTCTCCTGGAGTATCAGCGCTTCAGCATTCACTCCCCTGGGACCTGTTTGAGAACGACCTGAGATGTGCGCAGTGTGTTGCGAGTGAGTTCAATGTGGATTGCGTACAGCGCGCTCCGAGTCGCTGTGAACCGAGTCCTGCAGTTGAAATGTGGCGAGGACTCGCAAGTCCCTGAATGAGACTACCTTTGGCAGTGAGGCAAGGCCTCACCGAAGTTGATTGCCTGCCTGGTCATCGTAGCTAGGTCATCTCGTTGGAATCTGAGTGGGAATAATCACCGAGGACACGATTCAGAGACGCCTATGACCCATATTGAGAACAAGGTAACGTGTCTGAGACTGCTTTGCGCGCCACGAGTAGACCGACACGTTTCGTTTTTTTACTCTTCAAGCTCCACGGCCGCGTACCATATTCGGTGAAGATGTCGTCGACAAAGACCGGTGCGTAGCACCTCCGGAGAGTATTGTGTTGAATGTTGACAATTCAGCAAGACCCAACAATAGTACTTGACACCGGTCACTCTGGCACTGTATACGTAGTCACGTTCCACCCTGACGGAAAACATATTTTGAGCGGAAGCAGCGATGGAATTCGACGATGGCGACTTGAAGACGGTCAAGAGGTGCGAAAGCAAGTAGGAATGGACGTGAACGCCATTTCTGTGTCGAGAGACCACAAGTGGATACTGTGTGGGACTCAGGATGGTGCCAGCGTGTGGGACGCAGAGCTGCATGAACAGGTCATCAGCGTAGAGGGCGGAATATCGGTGGCTGCAGTCGACGTCTCCCCCGATTCGTTCAGGATTGCGACCGGAACAAGTGCGGGTGACGACAAAGCGAGCGTTTGGGACATGGCGACTGGAGAGAGACTCGTTGGCCCACTCAAACACGACGGTCCGGTCAATGGAATCAAGTTCTCCCCGAACGGCGAGCACATCGCCACTGCCTCAGGCCCAATTCGCATTTTCGACAGTCGCAACGGTGACGAGGTCATCACGATCAACACTGTCACACCCTCAGCATGGGTAACGACTCCACTTGCATGGTCAAATGATGGCCAGCAAATTTTTACAGTATCAGACAAGAGCAAGATCGAGTCGTTTGCCGTATCCTCGGGGTCTCAGCTCGCTGAATCACCGCCTCTCAATGCCATCAGGTATATTGCTCTGGCAGCAAATGGCAAATTCATCGCTACCTTCAAAGGCCGTTCAATCTCGCTCCTGGACGTGTCGACTCTCACACTGATTGACCCCGCCATTGAGGACGGCGGTAGGATATACTCGATTGCGATCTCCTCAGATAGTAGCTATCTGGCGACTGGACGAACCGAGGGAAAAATCGCTGTGCACGACCTCCGCCATATTCTCCCGGAGTCATATGGTCCTTTCCGTGTAAGTATTTGCCCACTGACAACATTCGCATAGTCCCCCACATTGACACACCACGTTAGGCATTCATTCGCGACGAAGGACGACCAGACGGGCGGCCTGCGACCTCGGCTGGTGACTCTAATCCGGTACAGGTCTGCCGTTCCGTCACCAAAAGCGGGTTGCGCTAACTCGCTTATTATCTACATTCACCAGGAACAACCCGGAAAACCGAGTACGATTGAGTCAGAGACACGCAATGGGCACGGCGATGGTGATCTCCTCGAGGTATCGCTTTCTTCTTTTCCCCGTCAAAGCGAGTTCTCACGATCGCACAGGTTGAGGTGCCGTCCGGCGTACCTACGCCTCAATTCGACTTTGATAAGGTTGGTGATCACTACATTATTCTCACCCTTCTGTGTTGACACTGCTGGAGCTGGCGTCCTCTGCCCATTCCCGCGAGGACGAGGTACCGGCGCTTGGCATATCCCATGTCGTACCGCAGTCAACACATGTCGTACCCATGACCTACCCACCAGAGCCACTGCTGGGGGAAAATCCAGATACTGCCAAGTCACCTCGGGGAATTCCAAAGTTTAAAAAGTGGGTACAGACAAGGATCACGAAGAACAACAAAGATCCGGCCTCGCACAACCCCGATCGAGTTCCCGAAAGGTCGCGTCAGCCTGCCGGACACCAAACCCCTTCGCAGTCGCCAGCAAGAGTGGACGTCACAAACCAGGGTCCTTCATGGATGGCTCCAGGTCAACGTAAGCGAGTGAGTGCTCTTTCTTGGTAGACCATCGGATGCGGTGCGTTTAACACATCATGTTAGCGAACAGTCGCGAAATATAATCGAAAATCAAAAGTTCGTTGTTCCTCGAGTTTGTACGCAGGGGCTCATTAGATGTTACAGACTAAATCGCCTGCTAAGCCTGCTCACCCCGACGATCCGAACAAAAACGCTTCTCATAGCGGACAAAGCTCTCGAGATCCAAAGGAAGCGAGCCCAGTGCGTCATTTTTCTGAATATTATCTACCATGTTATGACAACACATCGCTTACTAGGCACAACAGGCGAACGATTCATCTCCACCCTCCGCCGAGGGGGCCCACGTCACGGTGCGCGTACTTTCCTTCCACTTATGTTGTAGGACTCACACTGGATTACAACAGCGACAATCACGCAAAGCTACATTCAGCCTAAAGTTTTCAATTAACCTGAGGTTTTCGATTCCATATCCTGCGTGGATGTGTTGTGGCTCAGGTACTGGAGACGGGACGCATTGATCCAGGTGATTCGATGGGATACGTGTAGAAACCATGCAGGATCATGAGCATGTGGTCATCGTTCACACAGTTCTTTGAGTTCATATCACTCCCGGGCCGCAGCACCGCTATTAGTATAAGTCCTGACTCGGATAACCCCATCCATGGTAGTCTACGTGCACGCGGACGTTGGTCTCTCGCATCTATCCACAAAGCATGCACAACTACATTGCTACAGAGTAAGCAACGCTCCAGTGTACAAATGGGCCCGCCAGGCCTGTGGCCCAACACAATGCAGCTGTTACAGATGTGATGACCTGATGACCCTGTTGCAGTCTGTCTTGAAGTAACTCGAAAGATGATAGTTTAGAATGCCGTACGACATGGACGATCCGCCATGTTTCGATTTGCTTCGGCGTCATCGAATCAACGATCACAGCGCAGTCATCACAGACTGATGTACACGTATACCAACCTCAACTTTTGCGGTCCTATTCACCGCTCGGAAATACAATTTTGTGCACTTCCAACTTCTCCAAGGGGGTCGCACATATCTGGCGTGAACCCTTATCCACGTGTCCTTTTTGGTTGCCCGAAGGTCGAGGGAACGCACTACAGCCAATCCTCCGCCTGTGAGGCGTCTTCATCCGTAAATATATCCCAACCCCGTTGTTCTCCAAAAAGTTGGTGAAAACCGGCAAGAGTCAAAGCGAGCGCTTCAAATAACCGTTGCCGTCGTTCATATTGACCAATGCAACGGACGTCGGTCGCAGGCCATTTCCGCCACTTTCAGGACGCAGATTGGGCCCCGTGGTGCAAGAAAGAAGACGTGGATCAATGATTGTGGGGGGTATTCGTGTCTGGGCAATTCATCAGTGTTGATCGTCATGTGAGATGAAAGCGTACTGGTTACATGTCACGTAGGTGTCCGCCAGCTCGGGCCAGCCTTTAACATCAGTACAGAACGCATCAAGGTTCTGTGAGAGTCAATAAACCGGGTCGTCCATCTTGCCTGTCCGTCTGAATACGGAAAGGTACGAAAATGCGCCATGGAGTTGATCACGGCGGGCCGGATACCACATTGGTAAAAACCTGCAGTAACAGTTTAGCATTGTACTCGAGAGAAATCCATGGCATTTCGGCGGCTCCAATGCGGATGCCTGTGATACAGTTTACCCATGATGAAGATGAATCCGGAAACTCTGGCGTCAGCAGACCAGACACGTAGGTATGTCTGCGACATTCAGCAACAAGCGCGAACTGTTCTAGAAAAGCGCATACACACGAATGTGAACATGACGCGGTTCGGGTTCGAGAGGTGCATATACGCATGTTTTGTGTGCAGTATGTCGCGAGTGGGTCCAATGTGTATTATATGCTCGTCGCGAACCTAGTCCTGGAGCGGAGATATGACAAGTACCAAGTGAGACCAGCTTTGGCAAGTCATCGATTTTGACTGCTTGGCTGGTCGTCACACTGAGGTCGCGTAGCAGAGATCTGAGTAAGAATAAGCGCCAATGACACGAGGCACTGCAAGTCAGTGCGACCCATATCGAGAACATTGATGAAACGTCTTTGCGACCGCTTTTGCACAGGACGAGTAAACAGAAACACCTCATTTTTTCACTCTTCGAACCACACGACAGTGTACCATTGGTGAAGATGTCGTCGACAAAGACCGGTGCGTACCTGCTCCAGAGACGGATTGTGTTGAACGCTGATAGTTCAGCAAGACCCAACGATAGTACTTGACACCGGTCGCTCTGGCCTTATATACGCAGTCGCATTCCACCCTGACGGAAGGCATCTTTTGGGCGGGAGTAGCGACGGAATTCAACGTTGGCGAGTTGAAGACGGCCGAGAGGTGGGGAAGCAACTGGGAATGGACGTGAACGCCATTGCTGTGTCGAAGGATGGCAAGTGGATAGTGTGTGGGACTCAGCTGGGGGCGAGTGTGTGGGACGCAGAGCTGTATG
>QFEF01003418.1:0-18958 GCA_003316035.1 Neoboletus subvelutipes | reverse complement strand
CAGCCGACGTCACCCTCGCGTTGTCCACCCCGACAGGGCTCTACACGCCCACGATCGGTGCCGCACAGACCCTTTCGATCCACGGACTCGCCTCCCGCGTGGCGCACCTCGCACATCTGGGCCGCCAAGTCCCGTGTGGACTGACCCCGCGCGAGATGCCTCGACGGGGCGGGACGATCAGCGTGAGCAACGTTGGTGCGATCGGGCAGGGAGAACATGCGAGTCCGGTGCTCGTCCCTGGGGGTGGCGTGGCGATTGTGGCGATCGGACGGGCGCGATGGGTGTGGGATGTGAGTGAGGGGGCGTGGGATGCCACGGCGGGACGTGGGGAGAGACGACTGAAGGTGGACGTGAGTTGGAGTGCGGATCATCGGGTCGTCGAGGGGGCCGAGTTGGCTGCGTTTGTGGAGACGTGGCGGGGGTGGGTGGAGAACCCGGAGAGGCTGATTGCGGAGGGTGTATGAGTACATTTAATCAACTTGTTATTTTATCATCTCGACCGAGTTGGGCTTGTGTGCGTCTTGGTGTATCCGCAAGTACTCATCGATTTGAGCGCATCTATATAGTAGGCGACGTTCGCCGCCTCTCCTTTTTCACCACTTCTTTCCCTCCTTCCATGATGTACTCCTTCACTCGCAGATGGGAACAAGCGGTAGGTCCATCAAACGACGTGGAATAACCGATACAGATTGCTTTCGATGGTATTTTACAGTGCAGGTAAGTAAACATACAAGGTACTAACAGTATGGTATGTCAGTGGTATTTCCCTCCGGCGGGCTCGATGTCTCCTTCCACGTATCATTAATTCATTCCTCAATGTCCTCCGCTCCTGGCGGTATCAGGACCATGGCGTTGACTTGCCGCTGCGACGCCCGCAGTGTTGCCATCTCTGTGCCCTCTACAACATGGCCACGTATGCGTTCATAGGTCTTGTGCGTCACTTCCCTTGCTGCAAGACTGGCCAGTGTATGAAACTGGACTTCGAACACTAACCTCGACGTTGGTTCTCGCCACCGCGCATTAATGCCTTTGTACTGGTCATCTATCCAAGTGTTGCGCAGTGCGACGAGGGAAAGTCCTCAACCTCTGAGCCTTGCTATATCCTTCCGGACGCCTGTGACGTAGTCGGTCTCCAGGTATTGCAACGTAAACCGCATTGCGTCAGGTATCACAGCTAGCACCTCAGTGGGTGTGCGGCCCGGTGATAAACGTAGTTGATCAGCAACCTTGTGTTTGAGCCGGTTCGTGTCCTTGAAACGGCGGTCGAAGCTGACAAGCCTTCGTCCTTGTTCCTCGGCCTCGACGGTGCGTAAAAGGGGAACGATAACCTTTTCCCCGATCTCACGAATAAGCATGCACATCTGATCTACCTCCTTGTTTTGAGCGGCGTCTAATCTCGCATTGCCTTCTCCCCACCAGGCGTTATCGTTAAATAGGTGCGTTGATTGCGTGCGTTCGAGGTGAGTGTCATTGTGGTACAGAGTACTCGCGAGGAAGCGGCATGGAACGAGAAAGGCTGCTATGAATATCCCAGCGATAGGCACGACACGCTGCCAGTGGAATTGAAGACGGCCATCGCTCACTTTATGTGGATGCATGGGGTCCTGTCGACGAAGAAACAGTGCCATTCACAATACGCGCTTACAGATGCGATAATCAAGGCAAAGACTCACCAACCCTAGTGGAATCGACATGGGAGGACTGGGTACGCGAGGCGAATCAGCTCATTATGTATGTACTACATTGGCGCAACGTGGCGCATATACAGCTGCTCTTGTTCGGGTGACCACTGACGGGTCCGGTTCGGCTCGTCTTCGCTGACGAACTCGCGCTCCAAAGTGGGATCTCAGGTCTAGCCGCACAGTCGATGCTTTATCCGAATTCCTTGGACGCCCAGAGATCATCTTTTCAACGAACAGACACGTCCGTATCGTGGTGGAACACATTGCGCATCCTGAAGGACAGAAATTTGTACCCGGTGCGAGAATGAAGGTACGACCATTCTCCTTGCGAATTCTGCAAAGTTCAAAGCCGACATGCAATGTCGAATCTTGTGTTGTCCCGGCATTTTGGGACCGCTGACTATACGCCTACCGCAATTCAGGTCTAGGCACGTACAAATCTCATCGAGCGCACGAAACCACCCACACAGCACAGCGCATGTTTGCGCGCTCATCACGACCGGACCCTACGCGTTGATGCGATATCGGGGGTACACGGAGTTCGTTCTGTGTGCGACGAGTCTCGTCGTACTCCAGCTTGAGCGGGGTAGCGCTCGTTTACTCCATTCTGGATACGGTAGGTTCGGTACGGAGAATCCAGGGCGAGGAGCGGGCGTTGAAAGCGCGATTTAAGAGGGAGTGGGAGGCGTGTGCCGGAGGGTCCGGTATAGACTCGCTCCTGAAGGTGCATGGAGGTGATGACATGGTGTCGTTCTATCTTGGGTCGTGTGTTGTACCATCGACGCAAATAGGATAAAATAAAATGAAGCAAGTACAATAAAATACGATAAAGAATACATTATAAAACAGGTCAGCCAATAGGTCCGATTTGAACCAGCCAATAGCACACAACAAAATTCAAGGCGATTACACCAAGGTCGAGTGGATGGGGGTATGCGCTAAAAAGATTTACTTGCCACGCGCTTTGTTAGCGCAAGTCTGCGAACAATAGGGACCTTGTCCTTTGGCCTTCGGTTTCCTCCGACAGTACTACACGAAACGTCAGTAGTTATTCACGTTGTGCGATCGCACGCGCTAAGACCGAAAGCGAAATCGAGACCCACTTACCTTGCACATCGCCGCAGCGTTGTCTGCACACGCGCGACTACAGTAGTTGGAGCGTTGGTGCGTCGGTTTGGCACGACAAAACTAGCGAGAAATAGACAGACAGAAAAGTGAGCACGCAAAGTGTCCGTATAGCGAAGTGCACGGATGACCTACATCACACACTCCATGCATCCCACCGTGACTGCCCGACACCTTTATACGCGGTGGTTGACGCTTGTTCCTCCCCGTGCGTCCCTGATTTCGATGATTCGGAGTCGAAGCCGGCGACGATGTTTGAGAACCTCCGCTAGGATCGTTCCCTGCCGGAGCAACATACTGCCCTTTGAGCATCACATGCCAAAACAAGTTGCGAGAAATGAGGAATGAGGAACGAAAAACACACGTAGCTCGCCACGCAAGCGCATGAGCGCCTTGCCCAACTCGTTATTCCCCGTTCCATCGGCGCCGATTCCCCAGAACCAGTCCCGTGACGAATCCTTTTTTTTTGTTAAGAAAAAAATAACATCCTTGAGATTGCGTGTATCAAATGTAGAGTCACGACACGGACTTACCTCGACGAGTTCTGCGTCGCCTGTATCAAGGAGCATCTGTTTCAGATCGCGATGTTGTGTGAACTTGAGTTTCAACGCCGTTTCCATCTGCAAAACCGTCACGGAGGGGGAAGGGACGAGTTATGTCAGACGCGTTGCATTGGAAGGTCGAGTAAGAGACAGGGTGGGATGGACAAACCTTGGCGACATGCACTTGCGACCAGTCCGATCGCACAGCCGTCTTGTGTCGGTGCGCCTCGTCAAAAGCAACCATCGGTTTCGGACCACACGTTCGTATACGCTCCGCGATCTGCGGATGTCCGTCGAGGAACTGTCCAAACCCCATCGCGTCAGCACCAAGTTGGCATTTTCATGCCCATAAATGACATTCGCGCAGCAGAAGAAAAAAAAATCACCTTGAACGCCTGAAAGAGATGTTCGCTCGTCGGATAGCGTTTCCCCTCATACACCACCTCGTGTGGTGAAAAATTCGTAAACTCGTAGTACGGCTTGTGTTTGTCGTAGAACAAAATCTTGGGGCGTGCGTGCGCGTGAGCCCAGCCTCCGGATGGAGAGATGACGATGTGGGTGTCGCCAGCGTCCCAGCATCGTGTGCAAACTGAACAGAGGGAGTGAACGAGACCCATGTACGACAAGTGGGCGAAGGGATGGTGTTTAGGTTTTGAAAAGGGCTTGGAGAACGGGAAGAGAGAAGGCGGAGAACTGTGCGGGCATAACTGGGGGCATTTCCTTTCTTTGTGTTTAATGACGAGAAATGAGGTCAAGGTGTGGCTAAGGCAAGGTTGACTGTTACATAATGTTCCAATGTTCTTGGAGCCCTTACTTCATACCTAGTACTTATGTATGTACTCGCATTCAAATCCTTTCGTAGAAGCTTTTCCTTCCGGCATGTCGGGGGGTGAGAAGGAATGTTTGGAAGTGAGTATTTAAAGTTTGGATCCACTAACATCGGGAAGAGGGAGAAATCCTTCATGTTTTCAACAATTTTTGCCTCGAGAACAAATTTCTGAAAGAACTACACACTTGCAAAATCTCCACTGTGTTTGCTTCCACCATTGTCAAGAATCCTTCCAGCCAGGGACAACATTACCATAAAGTCATAACAAATTGGAATTAAACAAATTTTAGAGTGATGAATATCTCCTCCATTTGCCAGTCATGATTATATCATCATGCCATCTTCCAGGCAACTAATGTCAATCCATTCCCTGGACAAAAGTACAATTCTGAAACTAGTTCAATGCAATTGCTGACCAAATTGTACCTGAGTTATTCTGTAGTGACCACCGATTCAGAGGTAATTGTGGCGTGAGAGGAAGGTGTAACTGAGGTCTGGTTCCTGGGAGGTTCGTTTCTTGTGGAAACCGCCCTATTCAGATTGGCTGTGCAATCTAGCTGTTTTGTTGGAGGAAAAGGGTCAACATGGTCTCTGGGAATGTGTCATGCAGCTTCCTCCATTGAAAATTGACTTATCAAAGTATACCAGTGCATGGAAGTGCTTGAAGTGCTTCAGGACCTGTTTGGATGGTCATTAGGTCAGAGCCTCCTCTTCTACCGATGTCGACTTGTCTATGTCCGAGTCCACCAAAACATCGATTGAGGTCCTCCACATTATTAGATCGATGGAAGTGTCTACCATTTAGGATGCCAAGACTGACAGCCCTCTAAGAGCATTCAGGGTGGCTTTCTTGAGTGAGTTCCAGGGCATTTCTATAGCCATGTTTAACCTGCGCTCAAATCACTTCAGCAGTGCGAATTGAATGTCACAGGCTTTCGTGGGTGGTAATCTGGAGTATGAAGTATCACTTCTTCGAGTTCTGGAATCGACGTGGGGGAATTGGCAGGGTGAGTTGTGCATCCAGCTGTGACCTCAGCAGAGGTGTATTCCTGGAGGATCGCATCCACTAAGTGCTATTCGAGTTGTCTCCGGAGTAGGTACCCTGGACTTGAGCAATTAAATAACTTCCTGGCCTCTTCTACATAGGAGCCTTCGTCAAACGCGGTGTTCCAAAATATATGGTTTGACCTACAGTATGATTTCCCTGATTCGGGAGAGGTGTTAGCACGTCTGATGTGCGGTTTCGCTGCTCCACCATTATGCGGATCAAAGAACAGGGCGATGCCAGTTCTCCTTCCGGTGGGGAAAATGCGATTGCTTTGTCGTGTTATAAATATATGGTGGGAAGCATGTTGAAAGAAACACTTATACATCACTATTTCACTCTGCTCAAGCAAACTCCCCAATACCGACTACAATTGTCCGCAATGATTCACCATTTCCCAACATTGGGGAAAACTCGAAAGAGGCACATACTCTAAGATGGACATCGGAAGACAGTTCCAATGGGATAACCATCATTATCACCACCCATAGTTAGAATAAGGGATTGTCTTACAGAAATATTTCATCGTCCCATTCCATGCTATGATCGTGCACCAGTATTGGTTTATTTCTAACTGTTTGTCAGGTCCCCCCAGCCTCCACTGTGATAAAGAATCCGACCGGAATTCGCCCGGGACCAACACTAGCCCGAATATCTGCATTGAGTATCATCTTATACAAATTGTTGATACTGAATACAACCCATACGTGTAATGACGAATTGCCGCGAATTGGAATCGGAATCCGAGGGGGCAGATAACGTAGTCCGCAACGATTCTCGAGACTGATGCATCGGGATGATCAATGAGTGGCACCATCGCAGGGTGGATCCAGTGAGTCCTGACTGCCAAGTGAGGACGCTAAATTTACCAGCGGTGCGGTACACTGAGGCAAAGCTTGACCCTGCGCGATTTCACGAAGACATCACGAGGTTATAATTCCCTCGACGCCATTGCTCTCCGAAAGTTTTCAACACACTTGACTCGGTGAGTCGACGGCGACGGAAGGGGTTATGGAGGGAAACAAAAACCAGCCTCGTGTGGCAGTGACGGAAAAATATATACCCACGGTCAAGGTGACCAATAACTTCTTGGTTTGCATTCCGAATGCACCACAATATTCGAACCCCCCAAATCCTACCAAATTGGTACATATCGCCACCATGCCAGTGCTATTCTACCCTATCCCTATCTCACTGGTAGCATCTGCATTATCGTCTGAAATCTGAACTCCTTCAGTAGGGATTACCCGTCCAATGGTGCCACTGCATCCGATTGGATGCACTGCGAACTACCACAGAGTATCACAAAACTAAGTTGGAACTCTCATTCTAGAGACTTATAATTATCCAACACCAGGCAAGCACTATGTGGTCACTTGCGTCGCTACATCTGTTTGTCTCTTAATGATACATATCTGACATGCAAATAACATAGGCCGTTTTTCACACATCGTTTCTCACTTTGATTGTCTCTCACTGCGAGTGGCGCCAGCACACACCCCACAAATGCTTCACCCATGGTAGTGTGCAATTCCTTGAAATGCGTCGCGGCATTCTCAGGCGCAGTCCGCCGAGTCTCTTTGCAGGTGCATCACGCCTGAAATGCTGGTAACGGATTCGGCTCTTGCAGACGGCAGATTGGAGAGGCTGCAACATGGCACTTTCTAACACCGGCGTTCTCACTGAATCTCAGCCGTGCGTTTGTGTTTTAGGTAATTTGAACTTCGTGGAAGGCGTGTCCATGTGTGAGGTAAATTCACCTTGCAGGTCATTGAATTTACAACATCGGCATGAACGAAAAGCTTTGTCTATTCTTGGTATCAATCTCTGTATCTCACTCAAAGAGAGCCAGCCTGACTCAGGAGTGCTCGTTCTTTCTGTCACTTTGGTTGATGAATCTACCGTTTCTAGGCCGGTGTATTCAAAATATTGTACTGTATCATCCCTTCTTGGGATGGCTACCTCGGTGTGCTTGATCCCCTCGGGCGGTGCGTTACAAGATCATGAACTCCTTTTTGTGTCGTTAACAGATGACCCTCATGCAGGTGACAGGCACAAATATACAATCACACTCCCTCCATATACTCTTCCTGACGTGGGGCTGCTGATGTTATTGCCAGCGAAGTCAGAATATAAGGTGTCAAAGTTCATAAGTGAGGCCACTCGCCGTCATCACGCACATCTACGTTCATCCATGTGGCATCGCTGCCTGCTGCTGTTTCTTGGCACCATCCTGTCTACCTCTCAGTTTGCCTTAGGTCTTGGCTCGTCCTGCACTGCCCCTCTAGGTGGCGGCACGGCGGCACCTGGGGACCCGTACTGGTTGGAGTCAATCCAGCATCAAGGAACATCTCCCTTCAATCCCGACCCGAGTTCTTACCAGGTCTTCCGCAATGTCAAAGACTACGGAGCCAAGGGTGATGGGATCACGGATGATACAACTGCAATCAAGTGATCTCATTTGGCATATCCTTGTTTTTCTCTTATTGAAGTTCGCAGGGCGGCAATGACATCTGGAGGTCGCTGTGGCGAAGGTTGTGGATCTTCAACGTATGTGGCTCCTCTACATGCAGAATCTGTGACCAAACATGTTACTTGTAGTATCTCACCAGCAATCGTGTATTTCCCTCAAGGGTGAGTGCAATACATTCGGCCATCTTGCTTGATCATCCTACACATTGCTTCCCAAATCATTAGCACGTACCTTGTTTCGTCGGCCATCGAAACCTACTACTATACACAAATCATTGGAGACGCCAAGAACCTACCGACTCTGTTAGCAAGTTCCAATTTCAATGGATTTGCAGTAATTGGTCGGTCACTTTAAATTAAATCATCGGCGCAGATCTAACCTTTGATTAGATGCCGACCCTTACATCCCTAACGGTTGGGGTGTTCAGTGGTTCATCAATCAAGACAACCTGTACGGACATCTCCTCGACTTTCGTGTATCCTCCTAATAGTCGCCTTGTTCCAGCTTTCGCTCTGTCCGGAACCTGATCATTGACTTGAGGCGGGTGCCGTCTCGGAACACAGCGATCGGTTTGCACTGGCAAGTGGCTCAGGCGACTTCGTTGGTCAACGTCGTAGTTGAGATGTCCACTACTTCTGGAACGAACCATCAAGGTAGGAAATGGACTGTCTCTTGTTAGTGCGAAGTTGATGTGTGTGATAGGCATATTCATGGAGAACGGAAGGTACGCTTTCACTCGAAATGTATTGGTTTGGAGATAGTAACCTGTCTCCATCCTTCAAGTGGTGGTTTCATGGGAGGTGAGTGAGCACAATTCCATGCGAAATAGATGTTCACGTATCATCAGACGTTGTCTTTAACGGAGGTAAGTAATCACCCTTACAAGCGAGGATACAGTGGCGAGCTTTCATCCAGGAAAGATTGGAATCGAGGTCGGGAACCAACAGTTCACAGTCCGTAACCTGACAGTCAATAATGCGGTTACTGGTAAGTGGAGTCGCAATCGGGACAAATGGATGTTAATCAAGCATTATTCAGCTGTATCGGGTCTCTGGAATTGGGGTCCGTCATGATACTACGACTCGAAGGATACATTTTCTAACGCTTCTCGTAGGGTTCACATTCCAAGATGTCACGATCAACGATTGCCAGGTAGCTTGATCCGTTTCCGATTCGATGAAACATTTCCCTGGCGATCCTCTACAGGTTGGCTTTGCCTTGACGATAGGAGGGGCTACCCTAATAAGACAGGTTAAAGTACTTTCGAGAGTCGCTAGGCTGTTTTTGCTCACTAAACATCTCCAGGGTGTTGGCTCTGAAGTTATCGTGGATGCTGTAGTCACCAATACATCTGTCTTCGTGCAGGCATCGAAATCAAGCAATGGAACGCTGCCATACTCTCTAGTACTCAACAATATCCAGTTGATCAATGTTCCAACTGCGGTTGGTGTCGCTGGCGGAGCCACCGTTCTTACAGGTGGCAATACTACAATCACCTCTTGGGCTCAAGGTGACGTGTACTTTGGAACCCGCGATCAGAAGACTTGGACACAAGGTAATGTTGTGCCGGCCAGTAAGCCCCCGAGTCTCCTCAGCAGCGAGGGTAAAATCTTCGGAAAAAGCCGCCCCCAATATGCCAGCTACGCCACGAGCCAGATCATCAGCGTTAAAAGTCAAGGTGCAAAGGGCGACGGCAAAACCGATGACACTAGAGCCATCCAGAAAGTTTTCGACCAGGTGCGGTTTATTTCCTTTGGGGAAACTGGACTTGTTATCTCAACCAGGCTGTCACGTAGTACGCCGGGTGCAAGATCATCTTCTTCGATGCAGGTGTATACTATGTCACCCACACAATCACCATTCCTGCAGGAACGGAGATTGTTGGTGAAGCCTGGTCCGTCATTTTGGCAGGTGGAAGGAACTTTCAATCACAGAGACACCCGCGTCCTGTCATCCGAGCCGGTGCCGTTGGTTCCCAGGGTACCATGGAGATCAGCGATCTGCTCCTCACTACAGCCGGGCCTGGTGAAAGATACCATTGGCTAAATGTTCCAGCAATCACACTCATCGTATCATCTTACAGCTCCCGGGGCAATCTTGATTGAATGGAACGTCCATGAACCCGCTGGTCAGCAAGGCGCGGCAGGTCTCTGGGACACTCACATCCGGTATGCGTTTCCCATCAAGTTGATGAGTACTGCTCATTACAAAAATATTCAGGCTGGGAGGAGGTTCGTACATGGCCGCCGTGTAAGGCATAGGCTAATGCGGCCTGTATCTAGCTGTTGGGACCAACTTGCAATACGCTCAATGTCCATCAGGCTCCGTGAATCCTTCCTGTCAGGCTGCATTCCTGGGCATCCACCTTACCCACCATTCAAGCGCATACTTCGAGGTTTGTTGTATTGAATAATTCGGTACAAAAGCATTCTTTCAATGATTCGACAGGGAACGTGGGTATGGACTGCAGACCATGACCTAGACGCGTCTGGTGACTCTGGTCAAACATCGGTCTTCACCGGTCGTGGTATCCTCTCGGAATCTGCGGGCCCCGTTTGGCTCATTGGCACGTGTGAGTACTAAAAACGTTCATCCTACTTTATGCTCATGGCCATCTCACTATAGCTTGTAAGTTTCTTGTTGCTTCATACCCGTTCATACATGACATCCATTGCAAGCGGAACACGCGGCGCTCTACCAATACCACTTGGTCAATGCTCACAACCATTACATGGGTTTTGCTCAGACAGAGACCGTGAGTGACGGCTGATTGTCAGGTGTCTCTGAGTTTATGCTGTGCTGCCCCGTAGCCTTACTACCAACCTGCTCCTCCGGCGCCGGCGCCGTTCAGACCCAACCCTGCTTATCATGACCCCACTTTCCCCAGCACTTGCAACATGAATGCCGCGTGGGCACTATACATCCAATCCTCATCGAATATAATCATTTTTGGTGAGTCGTCCGATTCGTCCTGGTACTCGTCTCTCCATGATTCATACCGCCTCAGGTGCTGGTTTTTACAGTTTTTTCCAGGTGTGTCACAGGTTCTCATTTTGCATGGCGAATTGGAACCCACAGCATTTTCACATTCCAGAATTTTAGCAAAACTTGCGTCGCTCCAATGAACTGTCAACAACAGATCTTCAACATCGACTCTGCATCGGCCCCGACTGTGGCCGTGTATGGCCTGTCGACAGTTGGTACGACCTACCAGCTTAGTGTGGATCAACACGGCATTGTCAATGCGAGCAGCAACTTGGATGGGTTCCAGCAGACACTAACCGCTTGGCATTATTGAACATACATAACGGTGCTAGAGAATCACGATTAACTGAGGTGGAAACGGCGCTGTGCGTCTGTTTCCGATATTCTTCCTATCTAGCATGTGGCGCAGGGACGTACATGTTATAGTTGATCTGAACTTGTCAACGATGTTACTTCTGTCACTTTCTGTGGAGGCCACGTGCATCCTTTTGATCCAACGTCGGTTAACTCGCCGATCAAGTCAGTATTTTTGACCACTCGAAGGTAAGCCCCGCAGAGTTTGAAATTCTCGTTCTAGCCTTCGGAGTGATTGAGTATGTTTCTCGTTCGCAATAGCGTCTTCGCATCTGACTGGAACTGCTGACATGCGAGTCAACACTAGTGGTTGGGTGAGACTTGATACGAGACAGGTTACATCGTATAACCGTCGTAGCCGACTCGGATATGATGAACATATTGTGACACCCGAGATATGAACTTTCACAAATATGAAAATCGTATTTTTAGTGGCTCGTGAAAGGCCACAGGCGGGTTTGCATCAAAGAGCGCGCATAGTTCTCAGGTCATGCGATGTTGGGCGTAAAAGATGAGATGATATGACTGACCGCTCGGTGTTGTTTGCACACGTTAGGATCAAAGGGTGTTGACGAGCAAGGCCAAACAAACGGCTGACTCTGGCTGATTCGAGATGAGTCTTTGATCGATATTGATATCTGTTTATATAACGCGACCCACGATTTCTCGAGGTGATGGCCATGTCTGCTTGAGCCACTGAGGTCCAACTGGACTCTCAAACATCTCAAGCAACGCGTAACTCCCCTGTTCGTCTTTAACACGACACAGATAGCATTACAGCGACAATGGAAACAACCGAAGAATTGCAACAGCTCGAAATAACAGCTCTCAAGTCTATCTATGATCAAGATTTCTTTGAACCCCCTCCACCCAAGGCATGGAAGGTGCGTTAATTTCGCGCGTCGACCAGGCACATTTTGATCGTTCCTAAGGCTGCAGCTAGGCTGCCCGAATTCATCATCAAAGTCGTTCATCCAGATCCATTGCATGCACCCAAGGTTTATTTTCACCTTCATATCAAGTAGTGCCTATACCCATTTCCTAGAATCATTGCTGACTAGAGGTAGATTCCCCAAAACATACCCCACACTCGCCACTCCCATATTTACGGTCCAGAGGCCTATTCGCGGTCTTAATCATGATGTCGAAGTCGAACTATCCAAGGTTATCCGTGCGGAAGCTCAGAAGTTGCGAGGATCGGAGATGGTCTTTCAGGTCCATCGTTCCAGCATGTGCTGGTTAGTTTTGAATGAACACGCAGAGTCTATGTTTAGGTCATCACGACGTCTCAAGAATGGATAGCTGACCGCGTTCAGCCACCGAGTGAAGCCTCTGGTTCGCTCGCCACGGAGATGACAAAACGTGCAACTCAAGCAGAACGCGTAGGCTTATTTTTCAACTTTGTTGACCGCAATAGTTCTAACAATGTTGCATTAGGAACGACGAGAAAGAGAGGAGGCAGAGGCAGAGCGTCAGTTGGAACTTGCTGCTCAGGTCGCTGAGCAACTTCAAGAACAACTTCAAGCCGATGCACAAAAACATCTCATTGCAAAAGAAATGCAATATAAAGCAGCTCGGCGAAGAGCTCAGTCTGATGCCACCGAAGTACCGTCGGTTGGTGACACATTGACAGAATCATTCCCAATCGAGGTTGAGTTCAAGGGTATACGCTTTAATGCCGTGAAGATGTTCCATCCCCGCAAAGGTTTGTTCATCCATTTGGTTTATGTTCGTGTTCAAGCAATGTCACAGAGTGTTTGGGTGTGACATACCTCGCTGATCCTTTGTGTGATGATGTCCATGCCACGCTTCCTCTGGAAGTCCATACGATCGAGTTCTATTCCGAATACTATGTCGGTTCCCAAGGTAACTGTCTCGACCCTTCTCCCTGTGTTCTCGACCAATATGTTCGTATCCAGGCAGGAAGAAGCTCGCACAGCTCGAGGCCGAGATCCAACGTCTTATGAATGTGCAACACCCGAACTTGTTAAGCGTCCTCGCTGTCAAACTTTCGTTTCCCCACCTTGGTCCTGCCCGATTGGCAATCTTATCTGAACAACGACCTGCTCTTACATTGCAAGATGTTTTAGAGGATTGTGACAGCCTTCGCGAAGACAGGGCTTCTGTAAGACGTACCGCACTTCCGCTGTGACTAATAATCTCATCGATGTTGAACACATAGGAATACCTTGCTCAGATACTGTCCGCGTTAAATGCTGTGCATTCTAGTGATCTCGTCCATCGAGGTATGTCCTTTGTCTTTATCATTTCATCACCCTCTGACATGTCTCTTCAACAGGTCTTGACACCACGTGTATCTTCCTTGCAACCCGCGAGAACAAAAGTCATTCCAAGCTTGTCAAGGTGGGGAAAGTGGGGTTTCATGCCCGATTGAAAGATCTACACAGGTCGAACCCTTTTTCTTCGGGCTTGGCGCCCACCAATGACGAACACTCCACCCCGGACGCTTGGTACGAATTGGTCAAATATTTGCCGCGTGTCCATTAATATATTCCATCACAGGCTATCAAAAGAAGTCCTTGACTCCCCGTTGTCCTACACGAAGGGCCGCGATATCCATAGCGTCGGAGTAGTATTCCTACAGATGCTCCATGGGCAAGGCGTTATGCAAAAGTTCAGTGGCCCACGCGAGGCCCTTCAAGCTGGTATGTATTTTCTCGTTTAGTTGATTCAACTCAATGGATGAGCCATCTGCAGCATCTATATCACCAGCTTTACAGGTCACCGGGCTGAACATGCTCTCTTCCAGCAAAAAGTCCCAAGTCTCCTGCCTGAGCCTCCTTGCAGATCTTGCGTCGATGTCTCTTACCTCCCCGACACGCACAAACACACCATCGATTCCAGTACTGGGAACAGGGCCACCTATAGGGAATGGGAATCACGACAGGACTTCACCCAATAAAGACTATTTCCGTGTTCCACCTAGTACCAGGCAAGCAAGTAGATGGAAAGAAGACTGGGAAGAACTGGAGTTATTGGTATGCAATCGATCTCTTGAGCAGTAGGTGCGTTGAGCCTACTAATGATTCCTAGGGGAGAGGTGCGTTCGGGTCAGTCGTGAAAGCACGCAATAGGATTGACTCTCGCATATATGCTGGTTCGTGACTGTATCTCAAGCTACATCTCGTCAGAACCTCATTGACGTTCACAGTGAAGAAGATCCGCCTTCGCACCGATCAAAGTGACACTAAAATCTTCCGTGAGGTAAATGCATTAAGCAAGCTTTCTCACCGCTTCATTGTGCGATATTATACAACATGGGTTGAGACTGCCGAGGTTGTCACCTCGGGCCCATCCTCTGGCTCCGAAACTGCTTCTGACTCAGGTACAGAAGTGACTTCTGTCCCTCACTCCATTGAATGGCGCGAGAAATCGGACCCGTTCAGCATCGACTTGAACGACTTAGACGATTACGGAGGTTCTGGGAGCAGGTCTTCATTCCCCAGTATCCACTTCACCAGGTCTGATGTGAACGACGAGAAAGATGAGGACGAGGATGGCAGCGACGATGGATTTGCACACCTCTTCACGTCAGAGTATGCAGAGGACGCAGACGTGAAACCACCACCTGTCTTACCGAGGGCGTTATACATCCAAATGGTGCGCACCATGACTTCTGGATGTTGACCTTGCTGGATCATGCCGTATTTGTATCCAGGAATTCGTAGAACGCCAGACTTTGAAAGAGGCGAGTACGATACAGCCCTTGTACTATCATGTAGGCTGATTATCTTTGCCAGAGGGTGGCCGAGGGTTTATTGGAAGAGGAGGCCTGGCGTCTGTTCAATCAAATCTTGGAAGCATTGGTGCACATGGGGAGCATGGGAATAGTCGGTTACTTCGTTCTATGTATAGTGTTCACTATTGATCCCCCTCCACTCAGCTGCACAGGGACATCAAATTGACAAATATTTTTATCGGTAAGTTCCTGTTCCGGTTGTCCAGATCTGTTAATTGTTCAAACGGCATGTAGATGGGAAGGGCGATTGCAAAGGTGATTGATAGCTTGAATGGATGCATCAGTATTGACTAATGTGTCCTCCTTGAAAGTCGGAGACTTTGGTCTAGCTACATCGAGTCTTGCAGCTGTCGATCCTTCGGACTTGTCCCCACAAGTAACGCAGTCGGACTCAGACCTCACTCTAGGCAAGCGCAACACTGTCGGCGGCCCCAGCCTCCGTGAGCTAACCCCCATCCAGAGGTAGGAACGAAACTATACATCGCCCCCGAGGTCTTATCGCGGAAAAAGGGCCCCAGGAATCATAACAAGGCCGATATCTATAGTCTGGGGGTGGGGTTTCATTCCAGCATCTCCGTGACTCCTGCTAAAGTCTACCAGATAGTGTTTTTTGAAATGAATTATCCATTCTCCACGGGAGCAGAGCGCATCGCCGTCATTGAGGATCTACGGAAACCTGAAGTTTACTTTCCTCGTGATTGGGAAACACATCGCACAAGACAGAAAGAAAGTGTGTGGTTTTCGAGGGGCGATGATATCCGCCTCACGTCGTTTAGTTATCTCGTGGCTCCTTCGCCATGATCCTGCAAAGCGGCCAAGCGCCCTTGAACTTTCGCAAAGCTCGTTGCTGCCGCCCAGGGTAGAAGATGAATACTTCAAGGAGGCTTTAAGAATGATATGTGAGTACTGTCACTGATTTTATTTTCAATCCTCTGAGTCTCTTTTTTCTCCGCAGCTGCGCCAGATTCGACACACTACCAGACTCTGCTCTCAGTGCTCTTCAAACGACCAGCTAGCCAAATTAGCCAAACGAGGGATCTTCTTTATGATCTCGAAGCTGATATTCCCGAACATGCAAACTTGAACACTATCGTTGAAGACAGAATAAAAGCTATATTTCGTCTTCATGGAGCCGTTGATATTGAACCGCCTCTAATGGTCCCTTCAACGGATCCGGAAGAGAACGAACCGCGGGCTACGTTCATCGACAGACACGGCGATGTCGTTTTGCTACCTAATCAAGCCTTAATACCGTTCGCGAGGCTGGCTGCGAGGAATGGTGTGAAACGGATCAAACGTTTTCATATCATGAACACCTATCGTCCTAAGTAGCTCAATTTCACATATCTGGAGAACCTCCTCATGCTGACACGTCGATTCTGTAGCCCCGTTCCCGGGCATCCCATAATGATGAAAGCTGCTGTTCTGGATATTATCACCCCAGATATGAAAAACGGCATGACTGCAGCGGGAGCAGAGATAATACTGCTTTTAAGCGATTGTCTTCGTAGCTTTCCAAACCTTGCCCTTAGTTACGAGATACATGTCTCTCACTCCAGAAGTGAGTCGTTTTTCTGATTTTTATTCGTTGCTTCAACCTCGTTTCAGTTGTCGAACTAGCCCTTAGCCGGGTCCCGGACGACCTGCGACCATCAGTTATGGATATCATGAATCAGTCTAAATCTTCTTCATCGCAGAAGCGGGCAGCTCTATTGAAGAAAGGACTCTTACGGAGTACTGCCGATGAACTAGAAGTTTTCGCAGAAATTCATGAAGATATCGATGGACTGCTGATGAAACTCGAGAAGATCTCACCTTCCTTACTCACTATCATGAAGCCCGCCGTAGAGGAAATTAAGCAGAGTATTCAATATGCCACATCTACAGGCTTCAATGGTCCCATATACCTCCGTCCTCTGATGTGGGCCACACACCATGTGCATTTCAATGACGGACTTCGCCTGGAAGTGGTACGCCGTACGAGACGTCAGGACGTCCTTGCAGCCGCTGGTCGGTCCGTACTTCATCCTTTGATCCACTTACAGATAACTTACAAACTTGCACAGATACGACAAATTGATAGCTCAGTACTCCGCTGCCAAAACGAAGAGAGACCCAATTTGTGCGTTCGCCGTTCAAATAGCCTTTGACAAGATCACCGTTGCTCTCGCGGCATTCCAAAGCACGGCAGTGAAGGCTCTCGTGAAGGAACAGCGATCCTTCGGCTTCTGGAGTCCTCGCAGATGTGACGTGTATATCATGTCGTATCAGCCAGGGTACCTTCAAGATAGGCTCGAGGTTGCGGCGCTGCTTTGGCAGAACAATATCAGTGCTGATATCATGTATGATGTGACGCTGGCCGAAGCTGAAAACGAAAGTCATGTTGATCTATGCGCTCGCGAAGGAATTCTGTAAGCTGTCTGTCTGTTTGTGATATGTCGACGACTTGAAGGGATCTACTCAGGTTTGCATTGTACCCGCGGCCGCGCACGCTTCGTCGCGACCAAGCGGCGTTCAAGGTCAAGAGCATCCTTAGAGGGACGGAGTACGAAAGCGAGAGCTCAGACTACCCAATCTTTGGTCTGTATTGACCTAGACATCTAGTATCTCGCCAGGATCTCGTCAGTTGGTTGCACCAGCAAATTTCTGAACAAATGCGTATCGATTCGTCCACGTCGGGAACGATCGGCTATCCAAGCGCCATCCCAGCCAGTTTCGGGGGTAAAGATACGTCAGGCGGTGGCGATGTTCAACTCCTGCTTCCTCTCGACACGAAGAAGCAGCGAAAGCAGGTGAAACAAATCTTACTTGATAGAGGTATGCACGTGAACCTTGCACGCATCGGACACATTTCCGGACGCCTGATCATCTCCAACGATAGCTTATGAGCGCGGTGCTCATCTCAAGGCTGCGATAACCAATGGCATACCGATGCTCGCGATCGACGTGCCCAGCGCGGTATTCGACATCCTGGTCAAAAGCTCGAACTGGATTCACGACGAAGATATATGGAAGACGATTGTGGCATCCATGCCGGCGCTCCAAACTGCGTACGCGCTTCAACTGCGCGAAGCGGTAGCCAAGAGGAAGGCTGAAGGACACCCATTTATCATATTGTATGCTACTCGAGAGGAACGGATCCAAGTGCTCAGTTTATCGCATGGCTTATCCTAGGCTTATTACTGTATAGTATTGTATTTCTAACCGGTGCCCATCTTCAGACTATGGAGGACTAGCGATTTTGCTATCATGTATGCAGTGACGATTATTCCAGATACGGTATTAGGGATCAGTCAAGGGTTCCGTCTCGCAGGGATTTGTGCGTTTTTACGTTTACGTTTATGTATGTTTACACTCATGATCAATTTAGGTATTGTAGGACGGCGGCCCCTTTCAAGTCTTTTGTTGTTGTTTAAGCAGGAGAGGAGCGACGGCACGACGAGCATGTCGTGCTGTCACTTCCTTTCGTCCTCGACTTCGACTAGGACTTCTTGCCCTCACCTCACCCCCTCTAGCCCTCGCCCTCGGTGTGCCGTCACTGTCACTGTCACCCTCACCTGACGCCCATTACTCCACTGAGCCTTTGTCTGTGGTCGCACGCGTTATAGGACTCCTGGGATCGAACAACAAGAGTTGGTTTTCATACTCGAGTACCTTAAGTAGGGCTGTGCTTCTGGATGCCATGAAGCTGGGGCTGAGGGTCTGTTCAGTAGCTTCGAGCACCTTGTTTGAAGTCATCTTCTGTCGCTCGGGCCTGCACATAGCTTGCCACTCGGTGGAGGGCGAGAAGGCATGTGTGACTCATTGATGTTACAACTGACAAAGGGGAAGTGTGCTGTTCATTTCCAATCGAATCACCCTCTACATGTTGGATGCCGTGACATGCAACAGTGGTCTTACGCCTGTTTATCAAGATAAGCACTCCCTCTCAAGTGTCTAGGCCAGGCAGCGCCGTAGCGGGGGTTGCCACGGACGCGGCGCTTTGCGTGTTATTATACGTGATAGACTATTGCAGAATGATCTGGGTTGAATGAACTCTTGTGACACATGGGATTATAAGATGCTTTTTACACCACTTGGGTGTGGAACGAAACCGAGTACTCACAACTGGAATTGGCGCTAACTGCTAAGTTGTGCAAGAACTCGGGTCTGCAGTGCGGTAC
>QFEF01003405.1:0-24819 GCA_003316035.1 Neoboletus subvelutipes | reverse complement strand
TCACGCGCGCAACCTAGTACAAAAAGAGGTCCAAGGATCCTGCCACGCCAGCCATGACAATCGAGTCACTTGTCCATTCCAACCCGACCAGTCCTACGTCCGGTGGCTTCTCCGCCCAACCCAGCCTCCCAAAGTCCAAGAGACCCCCAATAGAGCAGTATTTCATTTTCCCCCAATCCCTCACTACACGCAAGCGCCGACGTTCGGCGGATGACGGGGACCGGTTTACAAAAAGGGTACACGGTGGCGTGCTGGCTTCTGCGGTGTCGTCCCATACTTGAATGTCATCTTACGCGGTTGGACAGGCTCACTCCCTCTTTGTATAGTATCGTTATCGCTGTTTATCTTTTTGTTGTGTCGCTTTCTAGACTTCTCGTTGCATGTCACGTTTCCGCCGCTTTTTCGTCTTTAAGGCGCGATTTGGGAAACATGAACACGAATGGCTATCAATGTCCAGTCTTCTATCGTCGGATGTACATCGGGGAGTAGACTGACAGGCAGAATTTGTGGGCGATTCAGAAGAACGACTCGGTCATACTATTTAGTATCTATGCCATGATCAACGGACCCTGGTGGGAGATCCGGGTAGGGATAGAAAATTACATATCTTCTTTAAGGACGTAGCATCAAAAGCCCTGGGCACATTTCTGAGTCTTCCCATCCTGCGACTGTCGCCACCCCAGGAAGGCCAGCTTCGTGTCGGCCGAAATGCAGATCCCGCAGCGTGCAGTACTTGCAGATCGGTCATCCCAAGACAGTCAAATGGTTTATCACTGTCCAACTACCATTCAAACGAGCAAGGCTCCTTGGTGTGAATGGTTCCAATTTTCTTGGTCTGATCATCAATAAACTTGAAAAACAGTTCTTGGAATGTGTCGAGAAAGCTCGACAACTAGATGTCAGTGTCATGGACAACGTGTTTACCTTTTCTCCATCGGGTGAGTGAGGGGTGTGGGTAAAAGAAAATTCTGGGTATTGACAATGTTGTCCTTATCAAGATTCGCTGTTCGTCGAATCTACTCATTACCTCACAGAGATCGTTGAACTTTTGGCTTCGAAGCGGGCCTTGATGTTGCAGTTGGTAAAGCTGGAAATCTATATGACTCGCTTCGTGCCGAATTGCGGGAAGAGGAAGGTCATGATGCCGCTGATGCATTTTGCAAAGCACACCATGGTGTTGGTGATGGTTATGATGCCGAGAGCGAGTTGGTCGTCGTCTATATGGAACTTACGTTTCCCTGGACTAGACACCCAGAGCTGACACCCAAGGCAGACATTGACTCGGACAGTGGCCCAGGAAAGCGTAAGCCATCTAATACTTTGTAAAATAATGAATCGCGTTGACAGTTTCGTTAGAACTAGGTGTGTGCTGATCATGCCCTCGGCTTTGTTTGTTTCCCCTTTCCCCTTCCAAGTCTTACTTTGCACCGTGTACGTAGTTCTATTCAGGTTCGAACTATTGGAATCTGGCTTCACGTCCCCTGTTGTTGTTGTTTCTTTGTACAGACCCATCGAGTAGCGTGCACAACTCGATGCAGCTCCCGCTGGTGCTTCTGCTTCAGCCTCCAAGTTACCGTCAACAACATCCTAGCATAGTACCTCACCATCATCCACCGCCTACTTGTCCCAGTACAGTACAATTTCATTTTAATGTTTTAGTCTACATGGTTCAATTAGAAGAGTTGGACCATTGTTTAATTCCCTGCGAGTCATAGTCACGAAATTTGAGATCAGTGATATGTTGCGAATTCTGTCGAAATCTGTCGAGATGGCACAGCTAGCACAGGCAACGACATTCGGACATAAACGGTCGGAGACATGATGGCGACATTCGGTTATAAATGGTTAGAGACGTCTAGAAGGGGTTGCATGAGATGAAGAGCAACCAAGGAGGTGCGTACCATAGATTGTCGCTAACTATCGAGACGGGACGGAGTCTACTAGCACTGACTGCGGTATTCAGTCATGAATGCTCTGGAGGGGGAGAAGGTCAGAGGCTTCCAGAGGGAGTTGGCACTTACCGAAATTATCGTTGACAGCACTGAGCGTGATATGACTAGATGCGCCGAAAATGTAAATGCGGTCACCAACGACAAGCTGCAGCGGCTGGGCGGAAATGACATGGGACCGGAAGTGTGAGAAATAGTGTAGGGAGAGCAAAGAATGAAGAAAATACCGAAGGTTTCATACGCGAGTTGCGTACCATCGGCGATCGCAACTATCGAGCTGACATAGCTGGCACTTCTTGTCATTGGGAGCGATTCGAAGTGTATTGGTGGATGCAACAGGAGTTGAAACGCGATCATCAATATGTATTAATAATAAGTTGCGTCCTTTGGACGGGAATGCTGACCGCGGTGGAACTGTGAGAAATATTACAGTAGGAGAAAGGGCGGAAAAGAAGGCTACAACCCTCTAGATGGAGTAACTTACCATGGATGAAAAAGAATGGCAGTATGGGCGAGGGGGTTCGCTCGACGATCATGGTGTTGGTGTTGAGCGACCAAATAAGGTTTCCAAAGTAGGCTACATACCGATCTGGAGTACCGCCGCGACACGACGGCCGCAACACTGAGTTTCAACAACTCTGGTACATCCGATCTGAGATGAAGCGCTCGCTATATAGACCCCTGGGTCATGGTGTTGGCCTAGGTCTATGCCACTCGTGCTCGACAACACGTTTCATCTCACTATGCCTGGAACAAAACTGTACAATACTTGCCCGAGTGGCTCCCTGCGCTGAATTCGAGTTGCAATACAATGCCCCGAATCGCCGGGAGCTAACGCGCGAGTCGCCAGATTTGCTATTTTGGTTCCGTTTGAAAGCAGATGGCGGAGGGGGAGTGCACCGCGTTCGACAGTGGTTTCGGGAGATGCTCGAGAAGAACGAGGGTCGAGGGGGTTGTTATCAAGTCTGTCGCGGGAACACTTAAGCCATGCTAGTGAGTACAGTACTACGCTCGTTTCTCGAATTCCTTTGGCTTGCGTTGAACCACTGCTCTATCTGTTCTCTTGATGATCGTTGCAAGCCTACGGTCGAAACGGCGAGGTTTGGTGAAATAGTTTCGGTGCTTGTCCCGCATACACTGACCGTCGTCGTCGTCGTCGTCGTCTTCATCTTCGTCTTCCGCGCTTTTCAGCCTTTTTTAAAAATTTGTCGTGATGATGGCTATGCTCATCGTTCCCAGACGCACGAAAACGAAAAAGCCCGGGCAGAAATCGAATCGCGTGACGGGAGGAAGTAGGATGTCAGTCGGACTTCTGATCGCGCGTTGGTGGTCTACTTTAAGAACCTCGAAGCGACTTACTGGGGGGTGGTCTGAGAGATGGTGCAAGATCAATACTGCCGGAGTTCCCTTTCGTGCCTCGAAAAAGTCGATTGCTGACACGGATGCATAGGTGCCTTACAGGGATATACTATCACACATGACTACTACCGCCGGAGGAGGACGTGTACGTACGAAGGCTATTTCTGGTCGGGGGCGCGCACACTGATTCATATCGGGTCATGTATTCCGCCCATATATCACAAGGATCAGGCCACACGGTCGTCTTTGCCAAAACTATCTCAGGCTGATGGCGTCGGAACGACGCCATGACGTGTACGCTGCTAAGCCTGGCTGAAAAGGGACTGCGCTAGGTTCGATGACGCGCGATGAAAATAAAGTTTTTAGATGAGTATTTATCTCGATCTTTCGATGCCTGGAGGCTGGAAAGGTACCTACGTGGATGAGCGCGGTCGCCTCCGCTGGTCGATATCGCCGAATGACGATATTAATATTCATTTGGCTTTAGGTCGGAGTCGGAGGGCGTTGATTTATGCCCGAGAGTCGAGACTCGGACGAAGGCAGGCACGCTGCCAGTGTGGTACTACTCATCATATGCAAAAATGCACAGGATTTGTGTTGGAGGATATCAATTCTGGTGGAGGCTCAAGCCTTCTGGGTAGCTATGGTACCCTGGCGGTGTTCGACATCAACAAGGCGAGATGTGGACAAGGACGTGATGTCAATGTGGTGGATGTTATCGTGTGAGTGTGAAATGTTCTTCAGAGGTTCTAGACTTAACTGACGACCGCTGCAACTTAAATAGTCCGAGTCACCCGAAACCGTACTTATACCCTTTCTCGATCGCGCCGAGGTCCAATTGTAGGAATCACAGCAGTCATGTACGATGTTGTACCACACACCGAATGCACGGCCGGAAATATATGTAAGTAAATTGGCGCGAGCGCTGTGTAATATGATATGTTTTCTAGTTGCGAGGCCTCACTGCCTTCATGCACCGATTTGGACTGGACCATTGCCCACTCTTTGGGGATGAACTCGTCCGCTACTCCAGGTGTATGTAGTGATACGTATGCCGCCAAAGACAGACCAGCTGCTTAATCTATGATCAAGATACATGTGATAGTGGACTCCGGTACAAAGGTACGTTAAGTTAGTGCAATGATATACAGTGAGATAGTCGTTCATAGAGTCATGGCTATAATGGTCAACGTAAATACATAACGGTCGGCATAAAAATATTCAGCTATATCCTGAGGCAGAGCATTCAATTAGTTTGCCGGATCTGATGGAGGCGAGGAGTGACAACTCACCATCTCGGCTGGATCCGTCGCTCGGGGTAGAGATGCATCATGATCTGGTCCGTGATGAACTCTGCTTCGACTTGGGAAGATGGTCTGTGCTCTGTGTGAAATTGGCGTCGGGGTGGGAGTTGCGGCGGCCGGCCGACGTCGCTTGGTCGAGAAGAACGCGGGGCATGGTTAGTGCGATGTGGAGGACCATGCGCGGGGTGTCTCCTGTCCTCCACTGCGACGTAGTCAGGGGTGTCTCTCCCACGTCGGCGATAGTTCGGATCAGGTTTGCGCATCTCAGATATCGTTCGCTTCCGTTGTTCCTCCTCTGCGGTGCGGCGCGCCATGGACAGTTCCTTGAGATAGCGTTCCGTGTCTTGTGCACGGGAGGAAGATATCTTGTACGTCCCTTCGCAGTAGAAGCCGCCGGGGACACCACGGCATTGATAGACGCCCTTGACGGTCTGCGGGCTATTCGGAAAGATACAATCGCGTTGGGAACACTTGTTGTGGTATGGCGAGGGCCAACCAGGTGGGAGCGTCGTGGGCTTTGGTTTTCTAGAAACTGGGGGGTCCCATTTCAATTCAGCCGTACGGCAAGGTGATTTTGGACGGGGTGTACGCACAGAAGATCATGCGAGTTCGTCAGGGTACTAAGAAGAAAGTCTGGGCTGGGGAAGAGAGGCGGCCTGTGCTTATACCCCAACTGCCTTATGAAGGGGGTCGTGTAAGCATGGAGGCGCAAGGCGCAGACATGCATTAAAATCGTGTTAACGTGATGAGGTCACTTGCACTGCTGGAGAGAGTATCGCCGCAGCCTCGGTTAGTGTCATTCCAATTTTATAGTGTGATCCGGTTCGAGCAAAGTTTCGACGTCGACTCCAATAAAGATTCCAGAGTCTCGGGAGTTGTCCTGAGGATGCTGGAAGGACCACCAACCCTATTCAAGAACCGAGTAATGCCAAATTGACCATATGGGTTCGGAAGCACTCGTGGTGAGAACACTAAGGAGGGAGATGGGCGTTTACTCGAATGGGCAACGGACGCACCGGTTGATGCCCGCGTGAAAATTAAATAATAAACGTACATGGCGTTAGTAATTGTGTTTAGCTGCTCACACATCCGGTGACGCTTTGTAGGTGTCAGCACAACAACGGTCAGTTGTCCAACAGTAACGTTCCTCGTCATGACTGGGGCATGATGACAACTTGCGTTTTAGCTTCCACGTTGAGATTGCTGGCAAGGAGTTCCAGGGCAATTAGTCAGAGATGGCGTAAACTATTCGTGCAGTTGATTCGAGTAATTCATTCGATCCTCGAGGCGAACACGAGGCGCCCGAAGGGCGGATGAGATGTACTGTTTCCCGAGGTTCAGACTGAGTATCCACTGAGTCTCGGGCCGGCGCGTCCCTACCGAGGACTCATGACTGATTTGGGAACCTCAAGACCACGAAATGACTCGAGCTTTGTTTTCTTTTAGGAATGCGCAGACATTCTCTTTCTCACTTAGTATGCACGCATCAAAGGGTGGCTCGTGGAGACAGTAAGTGTTGAATATTAAACTGCGGTTGAGCACCGACTCGGACTTGCTCGAAATTCGGTTCAATGTTTGGTTGTGTACCCACGTGGCTGTGTTTGGCAAAAGCTTGGGAAATCAACATTCACTCTCAAAGTTTCACATCCACGCGTGACCGATAACAGCGACCGTTTCAATGGCACAAAAACGAAAGGCAGCCGACGCCGGGTTGGAGGATGGGTCACCACGACCATCTGGCATCACTCTGGACTACCCAAGCCTTTCGCGTGCACCGTCAAAGCCACCGTCCTTTCAACAACCAACTCAATTGCTCACCTTTTCGTATACCCCTGATCACGTTCTCGAATTCAACAACTCTGCAATACGCTATTATGTCGATCCACCTCGTGGGGCTGACCTTGGATATGGGTACGATAGGTGGACCAGACGACCTGACGAACGCGGTCGATTGGATGCGCTCTTGCAGGCGTGGTCACGGTTCAAGGGAGGCTTGTGCGAAGGACCTTCCTCATCTGCATCCCAGTCTAAAGCACCTGACATTCATGTCATGAGCTGGAGAGGGATCATGACCAAGTGAGAATATTTGTCCCTCGTCCATATTTCAACATGGTTGTTCATATTGGTTTCACCTACTTTTGTGAGAGAGGATACTCATAGCACCTTATGAAGAAAGGGACAGTTGGGAACTCAATGTCATGCGTGTTGGCGGGACCTTCTACTTTGAGGAACACTTGAGCGATGCGAAGCTCAAGGAGAAGTAAGTGACTTCCTACCATCATGCAACGTACTCATAACGTCTTCAGAAGCGAGATGGAGCCTCGCAATCGACGTCAGACATATTATGGTTATGCGTTTGAGTCTTATTGCACAACCTCGACCCCAGGACATCGAGAGGACGCTTCGTCGCATGTCCAAGGTTGGGGTGGGGACGTCAATACTAATGTTCAGTGGTGCAGCGTTGTGAAAACCAAGCTCGGCGACCGCAGAATTGTCATTGGAGGAGAGGTCGACTGTGTTCGGGGTATGCCCAGCAAATCACGTTGTCGTGTCGAGGACTCTGGGACTCAATGTCAACAGGGAAATACTCTGGAAACACGGCAAACTTTGTTGAGTTGAAGACGTCCTTGGCTATCCGAGGGCCCCCAGACGGAGCCAAATTTGAAAAGTATGCGTCCACGAATATATTTCCCCACACAAACAACTCAGCCTCATCTAGGAAACTCCTCAAATTTTATCTACAGTCGTTCCTTCTTGGGGTGCCAGTAAGCTAATCTGGTGCTCTGTAGCAGCATGCTAATAATTCATCCGTGAGATAGGAAATTGTCGTCGGTTTTCGCAAGCTATCTGGGCAACTCGTGACGACTCAGTCGTTCCGGACCGTCGAGATGCCCCGGATCGTTCGGGGTAGACCTGGAGCGTGGGATCCGCTTATCTGCCTAGATTGGGGAGATCAATTCCTGTCGTTTCTGCGCGACACCCTGCCCGCGGACACGGTGAAGGATGTGTGGCGTGTAACATTCACGCCCAAGGTAGGCATCACTGTCATGATGCTTGATGCTTCGGGGGTGGAAGACGTCATGGGGGGTGATGATCGCGTCGGATTCTTGCCCCGGTGGTACTGGGATGAGATGGAACGTACCGCTGATGGATCCAGTTGCGCGTCTGCCCATCGTGGTGAAGGCTCGCAAAGACAGGCCGGCAAGAATGGCGTTCCTTCGGGATGGCGAATTTAATCCAGAGGAGATCATCTGATATAGTGTCACCCGTGGGCCCATATGTGACTGTTATTAACGTGGACGTTGCGCGTGGACTCCGGAGGCTGTTGCATTTCTAATCCGTCGGACTTACGCCTGGTGCTTCGGGCTATCCGGCACCATCACCCGAGTTGTTTCAGGCCAGCTCAGCACGCTCCGGAATCGGACGAACAGCACGCGCGTGGACCCACCCTGGTAAGAGCAAGAAACCCTAGTGAAATCCCTCCTTGTGTTCTCATCGTGTTTTAATGTGAGCCCTCGAAAGTGTATGTAGGATATTTACATGCAGAACCAGGCACGAATCGGAATGTCTGGGTATAAAAAGTGTGGGAATTAGGATGAATAAGACGAGCGCGTCGCGCGTGGCTGCTCCCTAACGCGCTCCTCACCAATTCACACAGCGCACGGCGCATCCTCATCGTCGCTCGCAACAGCGTCCAAAGCCGCCCCCACGTCGCTCACCAGAGCGTGCGCTGTATATCTCTGTGCGACTTGTACATATACCTCCCTCATCCAGCAGTGGACGCGCGCCAATGGTCACTCCGTCGTCTTCGGTGACCTCTCCGTCGCCCCCCGTGACATACACGCAACCACACAGCCCATCCCTCTCGACGGACATGGATCCGTTGGAAAGGGAAGAGAGAGAGAAGGCCATTCGAAAATTTTTGGCCAGTGCCGAGCTTTCCGTCGTAAGTCCCGTGTTCACTGGCACCCGCGAGACGCGTTGGCACACCAGTCTGTCGCGCCTGCAGGCGTCCCTCCATCCTCCGGAGGTACTAACATGCTGTTGGATGTATTGCTCACTCTGCTGTGCACTCGTGTCGTGGGCAATTCGGGTTACGACCGACTAACATCCCCTGTCTCACTGTCTCCAGGTAGTCCGTGGCCTCCGCGCCCGCTTGTCATATGCCTCGTACAAAGCTACCCACAACATCCCGCATATTCCACTTAATGATCTCGAAGCCAAGACCCATACAACGTCGGTTGCCCCACCTCGCTTGATCGGCACAAAGCGCAAGGCTACTGGGGCGAACAACTATCATCATAACCCTGCTACGCAAGGTAGCCAGACACGCAGGAATGGTAACGTTCCTTCCCCAGCCGTATCTGGGTCATCGACAACGGCTCCCTCGCGTTCTCATTATTATCCCACGGGGACTCCATCTTCCTCGAATTCGCCCCAGAGCCTCTATACCGCTCTTCTCGGACCGCCCCCGCTGAAGCAAGCACGTACAGTGCACAATTCAGCTGATCCTCCAGTACAGGCGCCGTCTCGCTCGACGGCCGGATCTCGTGCACGTCCGGGGCAACGGGGAGTCGACCCAGCATCTGTAGTGCGCAGTATTGCTGAGGGCACACGCGCTCAGTCGCGTAACCGAAAGGAACTCGCCACTCGCGTCAGGGCAAAGAGCAGCAGGGGAAAACAGAAACAATCCGCGGAGGAAGCTGCGGATGTGGAGAGGAAGGCTGTAGCCACACTCACGTCACTTCTCCAATCACGTCCATCAATTGCCAGCGCGTCGTCTCCTCGTTCCTCTCTGTCTGCAGGGTCCGAAGGTTCTTTCCATTCTCTCTCGCAATATGCCCAAAGTTCGGCCCGAACTACCACCGCACCCTGTTCGCTATTGCCATCGGCGGATTCATCCTTCTCCATTCCAACCGTTCCCAGGGCCGCTACTCCGCCTCGAGTGAATACTGAGAACATATGTTCTACCCCACGGGCTGATGACGAAGAGGCTGCAAACCTGATGTTGTATTTACACACATCCCCGTCCCCCGTACGCCTCTCCACAACGCGGGACAGAGACGCGAAGGACTTGGCCACGTTTCGGGCGTTGGGTGGCGGTGGTTCGCTCCGCGCAAAGGGTAGGGTCCTTTTCTCTGGAGGGGATGATGGGAGAAGTCCCCTGCGGAGTGAAAGTAGCCTCACCATCGACGCCTTGCCAGGGAGCCAAAATTCCCAGACCATCAGTCAGCCGCATCTTCTCGATACTGTAAGCGACAGCTCAGGGTTGTTGGCCCCCGCTGCTCCAATGGAGCCAACAGTAATTCCTCCGAGTCCTGCATTTGCGGCTTCTCCCACATCATCCCACTTACTTCCGGCTCCTCGATCGCCTCCACGACAAACTGAAGCTCTGTTCCCCCATCCGCAAGCTTCGCCTACCCCCGGGGGTGTCCCGTTTAATCTGAATGATTTTATCAATGTTTCTCCTTCACCCGCAGCAGCTTCCGTACCCCGCTCTGCGATTTCATTGAAGTCGGGATTAGGCGCAAATCTGCGTACCGACTTGGGACGAAAACTTTTTGAAGAAGAACAGCACCGTCATCAGCATATAACAGCCCCACATAACCACGCTGACGGGTTACGGCATGACAAGAACGGAAGCAGTTTGGGAGCAAGCATCGACCTCTCCACTCGCTAACATCTGGAGCATCGACTTCTAGGACAAATCACCACATAACTCGTCAAATTTTCAACACTTATTCGGCAATCCATTCATACGCGGAACAAATGTTGTATCAACTACATCTGTATCAACCACACATCGGGCTGGACGGCGTCGGCGGCAGTAATCTATTCAGTTGTCTTCATATGTCGCAGCAACGCATGGAACCCGCTTATCCCATGCACGTGAATTACGAATGTCTGTGCAACGAAGATCCTCACGTACCGCTATCTATCTAATTTTCACGACGTGTTCGTCAAGTTTCTATCCTTATTATCCAGCTTTCTCGCTTGATTTCTTGTGCAGGTGACACGCTCAACGTCTTTTTGAACGCCGATTCCTTTTGCCATCTCTAATATAACGTGATTCCTATCATTAGCTCGGAATCATGCCAAATCTTGGTTACTTCCTTTCCTTTTCTCGACTGTTGATATCTCTCTCCTTTACCTGCGTGGTCAGGCCGTGTTTTTCAGCTTTCTATAAACATTGTACTCATATTTCTTCCATCAATTCAAGGCTTTCTTTTTCTTCTTTGTGGGAGTGCTAACTTATGTCATTACCCCTAGATGAACGGGTACTTCTTGGACACGATCTATTCTTATTCGTGCGTCGCCACAAAGCTTTTCGCAACAGCTATCTCGCCCCTTGATATCCGACGAGTGCTTGCAACTAAGTACTAACGCGAGTCCCATTTCAGCGAAACTGACAATGTAATCCTCATCCTCCAGTGAAATTTAATCTTCTCAGACCAGCTCAAGCAATCGTCACTAACACCAACGTGAGGACGAGGCTAATTTTGTGGCGTTGTGAGAAGGTCGCCTGTGTAACGTCATGATTGCAAGTTTCTGTCCCGTCTCTCATCCCTCCAGGACAACAAACAGCGAGGTATAATGTGGTCGCTAGAGGACGTCCTTGTACTTGTGGGGCTGCGCTCGCTCCGAGTGGTGTTTTTGCTCATTTTTGGGTCGTTCGTGCTGCTGTGAGTGTCCTTTCACTTACCATGGCGCATTCCAGATCATTTCACATGCTTCTGTCCGCAGTGTTTTTACAACATTCTCTGTCCCTCTGATAACCACGTTTTACTTCATCGATGTCTCCATCCCTGCTGGAGTACGATTCGGAGTGTGGGGATGGTGCTATGACTTTGGGGGAAACTGTCCCAACTCACCGCGGTGTGCACTTCTTCCCATCTTCTACCCGCAGGCACACGTTTTGTTGAACACGATGCATGATGATTATCAGGATAGGATACAGTTTTGGCTCGCACGTCGAGACGTCCCTGACGAACGCCTTGGTCTTTTACCCTATCGGTGAGACATCCTTCCTGTCCGCCCATGTGGACTGGACCCCATCTGACCCGACCCTAACCCACGCCATGTCACGACAAGCGACGATCTTCTGTCTCCTCTCCACGCTCGCGCTGGTCCCCCTTTCTTACGGGTACCCCATCATGAAATACCCCTTTCGGGCGTTCTCGTTGCTCACGTTCACGACTTTCGTGGCGTCCTGCATCGCATTCGTCTTCGCGGTCGCGCTCTGGGGTACGGCCGTGACGAGGTTTAGTGCGGAGGGTGTTGGTGTGACGTTCGGACCCTTGGTGAGTACGTGCGAGATGTAGTTTCTCGCAGACGAAGATCTGTGGGAAATGAGCGAATGTACACGTGCTCACGCGAGATGCTTTTCTCTTTTTTTTTGCTTATTTTCGTCCGTCCGGCGGCCCGGGTCAGCTGTGGATGTCCCTCGTCGAGACGGTGGTGATGGGATTGGTCAGTCTTGGTACTGGATGCGGTGATTTACGGACGTTGTGCGTGCGTGGTGGTCGAGAGGCACGAACTGGCTCGGCGCGAGTGTAAACACGCATCGGTACGTTTTCGGCCGTACGAACCAGATTGCTAGAATTGAATTCGGACATCAGAGACGTCGATATCATAGATACTTGGATTAGATTGGATTAGATTACTCCAGATGTTATGGGGTGCGACTAGGTTTCAAAGCTTCGGGAATGAAAGAGACAGGACGTCATAGATACTTGCACTGCAGTTGCAATCCATAAAATTTTTCATAATGCATATTAGCATTTGCTACAATCTCGACAAAGACAACTACGTTTCAGTAATATGCATTATGAAAATTTCTTATGCGTTATGAGCATTTCAACTGTAGATGAGTATCCTAAGCAACCTCTATGGCTTCCACTCGACTTTCACGACAAGCAACCTGCCAGAGGTCTAGGATCGATGCCCGATATCGTTTGGGATCGAGACGCATGTGAGTGACGTGAGCGCTCTCCTTATATACCTTACAGTGTATGTCGAGCCCTGACTGTTTCGCAGCGTCGGTGTGTCTCTGGACCTGTTTCCACAGCACCAGTTCGTCTTTCTTGGCGAAGACGTATAACTGGGGTGTCCGAGAGTTCATCCAGGGAAGGAGACGAAGCCGGGAGCACCTTGAGGTACTGCGTTTCCCCCAAAGAGCATTCGTAAGAAGAGACGGGGGTTCCGGGGGTAATGCTGAAGACCAAGCCGATGGTAGGAAAGTTTCCAAGGACAGGAGACGAGTCCGGGATGAGAGTGCTCACGAGGTGTTACCAAGGGAGGAATACGTTGGGTACGAGGGATGGGTACGTGAGTGGGCACCCCAAACGGAGATTGTCTTCCTCTACCTTTCCTCCTTCCTCGGTCCAGGAGAGGGACGCCCCGCATTCCATGACGATCTAGGTAGCATGGAGGGAATAGTTCGGCGTATTTCCGAAATTAATTTTGTAGATGCCGTTGTTAGCGCCCCCCCTCACTATGTGTTGGAACGCTCAATTCGTTTCATGCTCAACTTATTCTATGGATTGGACCACCAAAGATCGGGATTAATCATTACACTATGGAAAGCGCGCGCCACCCAAGGCAGTTTAAACAGACGTACCTTGACGCAGAGTCACTTGCCGGCGGCAAGTGCTGCCGCGCTCAGAGGAGAGAGGGTAATGTGGGGTCCAGGACATATTGCGACAAAAGCTGTAAGGGGATAGGGTCGTGGCATTGTGGTCAAAGAAAAGGAGAGAAGCACTCAGACGAAGCACAGCAGCGAATGAGGCCGAACTACGCTGGCCGATGGCAAACTCCCTAATTGCTATAACAAACGGGGATTCAAAGAATGGAATGTTGTCCCAATCAAGTCATGATAAACGGTCTGTGTGACCCAGCCCTGTAAATATAAAAGAGGTACATACCTTCCAGCCTTGGCAGTGGCTTGGACATAAATACAACGCGTGAGTAAAGAACGGATACTTGCCTCAAGACACCCATATATCCCCGTCGGGTTGCTGCACCTCAGGGGCCGGGCGCTTGAGCCTAATTCCAATGCAGTACCTCGGATATATATCAGATTAGCACACAATAACGAAGAGGAGAACTGGATCACCTCGGGTATTGACAGCAACACAGATCGTTTGAGTCTGAGTCTGAGTCTTCTTCACGAAAACGGTCTGCCATGTGTGACCCAGCCCTGTAAAAGCAGTAGAGCTGGCAGTGACATGAATACAACGCGTGAGTAAAGAACAGATACCTGCCTCATTGAGAAAGGGGCTCAACATCCAAAATATCCCCGTCGGGTTGCTGCACCTGGCCGGGTTCTTGAGCCTAATTACAATGGAGTGCCTCGGACATCTGATTAGCACATACTCCCAAATCTTTCCTCCTGTGAACGCGCACCCGCGCTCTTCCAACCCAGCGACGCTCCTTCCTCCCTCCATTATGGCAACATTCTCTAATGCCTCCGGTTCATGTCCGACAACCGTTTGGGGTCATCTTCAGTTGGTTCCGCGTCAACTGGCACGCCTGTGACTAGTGTGTGGGTGTAGATGGCCCAATCTGCAAAATGGTATGTATTCATCGTTATCGCTTGACCATGAGAGCTATGATTGGATGACAGTTATCAGAAAAGAAAAATAATCAGTAGCGGATTTGAATCTCAAATTTAGACGCTTTGGTTGCACTCTAAGGATATATTGTCATTTTCTTATAGTACATGCTTAGTACATGTGTCGGAGTCCGTTTCTGATTGTTCCCTTTGATTACCACCCAGAGCGACAGCGTTGAACGTTCGAACGTTGCTACCCGGATGCAGACACCCGCGTCAGGTCCGGTGGGGACCCTTACACATCGTTGTGCGGATTTCGAGATTTCGAAGAAGCTTGTTACGTGAACTTCCCCACACAGTAGTGTTCAGGCTGGTGGCGTTTCATTTGAACAGCATCATCGTATTCCGTGGGCTCAGGTTTTTGATTCAGGTACGCCGATTATCTGCGTGCAATGATAGCATGGTTTACTTTGGCAGGCTCTGGAGCGGCTCGCGGGCGACACGGTGAGAGGATCTCCGCCTTAACTGACTCGCAGCAAAGATACCTCCGCCCTTGTCAACGGATAGGTTTATTTCCGTGGTCAGCCTGCCACGCGATGGTATGTTTTGGCTGGACTCCAGCATCACCCTCCTGGATTACCTGTAACCGGCCAACTGCTACAGTTGGAAGGCTCACAGTGTATAAAGCCGCTCACAAGCCGGCCATTCCCCCCTTCACCCTCTCCAACGGATCTTAACCGCCTCTTTTCTCTGTTTGAGTCTACCAAGTCACTCCCCCTCCCCTCAGACCGTACCGTTGGCTCCTCCCTGACCGAGCAGCCTGCTCCACATCCAAATCCAACGTTTTGGTGTGGATCGACGTATCACTTTCTCCCAGCAAGATATACGGACGCTTCCACCAACTACGGGGGATACAATACCAACTGGAGTTCAGAAGTAGGCTAGCATTCTCAATTTCCCCTCCTCTGTGTTCATGCTCATAAGTTCGTAGCAGGAACACACGTTTTCACATTTGCGAACCAATGACAGGAGGAGAGCATTCCACCGTTAAGTACGGTCTTCATCCCCCCATCTTCATCAGGCTGTTGATGAAGTCGCGCAGAATGGCTGCGACAACGAATGACGATGGATGCCAGTGCAGGTGGCTTACAGGTGGTATGCCTTGCAACGAAGGCTTCGCCACTTTTGACGACTTGATCGTCCACCTAGGCCATGTGCATGATGTGCGGGGATCTGCATCGCAGAAGCTGGTTTGTCGGTGGTTGACAGACGGAGGCTGCTGCGATAAGGAAAACCGCAGAGACGCATTTAGGCGTCACATCAGTATTCATCTCGGCCGCTCAGTTCCCTGTATCGAGTGTGGCAAGCCCTTCTCCCGGGGGGACTCTATGCGTGCGCACTGGAAGAAACAGCATGAAAAGAAGTGACCGCCCGCTGTTTTCTAATCCTTTCTCTTCTATATATGCTATTCTGTGCTGTTTGTTTCACCACCAACCCGGAATTCCCATATATGAATGATACAATGTAATTGTATGCTTGATGTATGGAATAAAACTGCTGTAGTGGTGCCGCGATGTGAGGTGGGACGAGGTTCAATATGTGGGTGCGAAGGGGATCTGCACAACGCGGCAAAGGAGCATTCGTTACTCGGTTGGCTCGATGCGGATCGAGGGGTTAGTGTGACGTTGGGGGAGTGCGTGTGAGACACGGTACTTGCGCACGGCAATACGGTACATGTGCTCACGCGAGATACCTTTTCGTCTGTCGATCAATCCCGGTCAGCTCTAAAATCTCGATGTCTCTCGTTGAGATTATGTATGACAATGAGGTTGGCCATGGATACTTGGATTAGATTAGTCCCAGACATTGGGAGGGTGCGACCAGGTTACAAGGCTTCGAGTACTAAAGACATGGACCTCATACATACTTGCACTAGATGCTAATCTATGGCGCGTAGCGATCTCCAGCGATTGTGCCAGTATCCTAAGCGGCTTCTATGGCTTCTACTCGACTTTCACGACAAGCAACCTGCCAAAGGTCCAGAATCGATCCCCAATATCGTTTGGGATCGAGACGCATGTGAGCGACGTGAGCACTCTCCTCATATACCTCACAGCGTACGTCGAGGCCTGACTGTTTCGCAGCCTCGGCGTGTCTCTGGACCTGTTTCCACGGCACCAGTTCGTCTGTCCTGGAGAAGACGTACAATCGGGGTGTCTGTGCATTCATCCAGGGAAGGAGACGAGGCTGGAAGAGCGCCTTGAGGTACTGCGTCTCTATCGTTTCCGCTCCAAAGAGCATTCGAACAGAGAGACGGAGGGCATGCGCGACGTAGATGATAAACAGGGCGATGTAACGAACCACTGGGTTCCGGATAGCGATGCTGAAGGCCAAGCCAATGGTACGGAAGGAACCAATGCAAGGAGACGAATCTAGGACGAGAGCGCTCACGAGGCGTTCCGATGCAGGAATAGATGGATATTTGGAGGACAAGAGACGGCTAAGGGATGTCAATTGGTATCCTCCACCTGATATGACACGTTAGAGCGAATTGAACGAATTGTAAGGGTTGACTTCCATACCGTTTGAGAATGAGTGTACGAGAACGCGTGGACGGACGCGAGCAGGCACCTGGATGGAGCTGCTGATTGAGGGAAGGCAGCCGAGAGTTTTGAGGGCTTCCACGACAGGCATGAGTCGAGATTGCTACGACGATGCGTGAGATGGCGCCCTAAACACAGGTTTCTTTCTCTACCTTTCCGCCTTCAGAGGTCCAGAAAAAGGACGCTCCGCATTTCACAATGATTTGGGTAGCGTGGGGGTATAATTCAGCGTATTTCCGGGAATAGTGTTGCAGATGGCGTGTCAACGCCCCCACTAAATGTTGAAACGGTCAATTCGGTTCCCATTCGAATGTTATATTTGGTCGACGTACTCCAACCAAAGATGAGGATTACACTGCGGAAGATATGATCGTCACTCCAGGCATCACGTCTTAGCCGAAACAGACATACTTTGGCGCAGAGTCGTTCAGCTGCAAGGCAGCCTCGCTCATAGGAACGAGACTGATGTAAACTCCAGGACCTATTGTGACAAAACCTGCAGGGGGTTGAGGTCGTGGCATTCTAGTCATTGTCAAGAAAGAAAAAGCAACAAGACGTGAATGAGACAGGCCAACAAATGGGGTTTAGCCGCCCAGGTTTAGCTGCACTGCCCTGACCAACGGCAAGTTCCCCAAGACTAGGGTTCAACGTATGCCGTACCCATCAACAACGGTCGGTTTCGCCCAAACTTGTGCGCTTGTCACCAGCGCCCGGATAAACGAGGTGTAGAATCTAAATCTAGATGTGTGAAGCTTTTCAAAGCTTGCTCATCGCCAAGCCCGCATTACGCAACGTGACTTGCGATGGCATGTCTACGTGCACGACTCTCAGTATATTTCCTCCATGGCCAAAAAACCAGCGTTAGATTGATTCACAGTCCTCCCAACCTTCCGAAGCCTCCTGCAATCCCTTTCCTAACCACTGAACACGAAAAAGAGGCACGCGCTTGGTTAACTAGCTTTCGAACCGCGGCGACCGTCCCCAAAGACCTGGTCGAACTCTCATTCTCACGTAGCAGTGGTCCCGGTGGTCAAGTTGAGTATCCAGTCAACCAAGAAAAATCTTGAATCGGGGGAGGTTTCGTGGCTGATGTCCTGTCCAGAACGTCAACAAACTATCCACCAAAGTAACTGCTCGGTGTCGCATCGATGCGCCATGGATACCACTATGGGCTCGAGAGAGCCTGATGCGGAGTGTGAGCTTTATTCATCGTATTGGTATGCCGACCGACCCGATGACCTTTTTTTTTCCAGTCGTACTACGTGAAATCGACGCACTCTCTCTTGATGACGTCTAGTGCCTCCCGCTCTCAAGCATCTAACGTGGACGACGTACTCGCAAAGGTCTGTGCCAGTTTGGGACCCAACACCCGTTTCATTTGTTTAAAGATTTATCCTGTTCAGCTACATGCCTTGATTGGAGAGTCAGCGGCGAGTTTGATTACAAAATCTCCAACTCAGGAACAACGGAAACGTGTAGTTAGCTTCCAAAGGGCGGACGATGCGCGTAGACGGTTGCAAAAGGACAAACGGAGTACCGCGAAAAAGAGCAGGTCCAGTAAAGACTGGGACTGATCCCGAACCTGGACCGTAGCCTGCCTCGCTAATGGCTTTTCGTAAAGGACGTCGATGAACTCTTGGATTCCCATTCGAAAACTGAATCATATACACTGTTTCCTTCATCAGAGGTGGTCGTGAAGGCCTGCGAAGCATCCGCATTATCCACAGCTCAGTTTCAAGTCTCGCCGTCCGACTTACAAGGAAGTTATGGATTTTACCCTCTTTTGTCCTACCAACCTTCACGTCTGCTGGAATCTTGGGAAACCGCTGCAATCGCGATAATCGTGTTTATCCGGACGAATGCCTGTACCTAGACGGCGTCCTTGTCACTCTGGGTGGTTATCGAAGTTCACAATCAGAGATGCACTTGAGAGGAACACGGTCTACTGAGCATGTGTGTTGTACAAAATATACGTAGTATTAAGTAAGCTTTACGCGTTCTATCCAACGAAGAGCAGCCATCGCTATGCTTTTGAGTCTATGGGATTGACCCTAATTGCTCCGTGTATACTAGGCTTTCTCGGAAGACAGTTGTTTATGATTCCACAGCGACTTGTCGCAAGGAATCTCGAACACGGACATACCGTATCAATTACCAACTGCAGCCCTCGAGCCAGATTTGAATTACGACGGACAAGGCTTGACGATATGTACACTGGTCACCCACCTAAGCTTAGCCTGACAACGTTTTGCACTTTGGCTAACCGCTCAAACCAATTCACCGACATGTCCGAACCGAAACCCTCGTACTGGAGTTCACAGCGTCTCTTCCAATCATTTTCCATAGATGCCACGGCCGCCGCTATCGAGTTCGTTGGGACGACCTTTTTCTTCCTTCTCGGTCTGGGCGGTATTCAAGCTGCAACCAGCGAGGCGCTCGAAAGCGGGTCCACCGTCGAGCATGTGCTCTACATCGCAACATCCATGGGATTTAGTCTCCTCGTCACTGCTTGGCTGTTTTACCGTGTCACGGGCGGGTTGTTCAACCCAAACGTTACACTCGCGCTCTTCCTCGTTGGAATCGTAGGTCCTGTCCGATTCGTCCTGTTCTGCGTCGCGCAGATGATGGGGGCGATCGCCGCATCGGCAATTGTATACGGTCTAACCCCGGGACCGCTCAGCGTCAAGTACGGTTTCCGAGCCGGCTTCGAAACGAACAAGGCTGATTGTTTCATTGTTTGGGTAGCACGTTCCTGCAGCAGGGGGTAAATTCGGCCCAGGGTGTATTCATAGAGATGTTCATCACGGCTGCGTTGGTCATCGCCGTACTCATGTTGGCTGCCGAGAAACATTCCGCCACGCCGTTTGCTCCTGTGGATTTTTTTTTCATCTGCTTCTGACTCAGCGGTAACTGACCATCGATGGTATAGGTTGGCATCGGACTGACGTTGTTTGTCGGGCACCTGTGCGTCAATCACTGTTGGCTTTACGGGACACGAGACATTCATTTACCATGGTCAGGTTCGCTGTTTTTTATACTGGCGCAAGTATGAACACCGCTCGTGCGTTTGGTCCCGCGGTGGTCACCGGTTTCAGTTTTCCGGGGCACTCCAAGCATTGGGTGGTATGTTTCGTTACTGCAAAACCTCATGTAGTCATTTTGCCAACCTTCGTTCGACTCTCAGTATTGGGTTGGTCCATTTCTGGGCTCTTTGCTTGGAGCGGCCTTCTATACATTGCTCAAGTCGTCAGTCACACTTTCAGTACTGACCGTATTTCACGTTGATAACAACCTTTATTCTTCATATAGCATCAACTATCTGCAGTTGAACCCTGCGCAGGCATCGACCAAAGTAGAGGACTCGCCACCTACGCCGACTATTTTGGCAACCGAGAGATTAACAGGGGATACTGAAGCCTCTGGCAATGTCGTGCCTCCCTTAGCACTGGATGGGCAAAGGAAATCAAATGTGGAGTAGGACGTAGTGCTATTACTGGTCAGTTAGATGACTCGAAACTCAGTTGTTGGCTGCTTCGGGCGAGACGACTCTGAATAGATGAATGTCAGTCGGAAACTTTGTGATGACATCTGATGTGTACTAGGAGTGTTTTACAAAGTCCACTACAAGCCCCTTGAATTCATTGGGCCTGGAAATGGGAGGTCAACACTCCTATGGGTATGCTATGTCATGCACTTACATCTCTGCATGTACTATACACAGTGTCAGCAGTTGTGGGCTTGCGAAATGCGTCGACTTACTCCAATGCCCGGTATCAAGTTCTTCAATGGCACTCTCAGGGAAGAAGTTCTTTATCAGCGGCTTGTTGTGCCGATTGATGAATCTGATACTATCAGAAACCTATCATTCTCCGGCAGGGATGCAGCTTACTTGCTCTTCGACCCCTTGACGAATAATGCACGACCATTCCATACTTGCTCGCCGGGGGCATAAGGGAATGATTCGATCTCGGGCCTCCCTTCTTTCAATATCTCTATCGGTACTTTAAACTTTAATGGCGATTGCTCAGTGTTCAGGTTAGTCAATAAAAATGCGCGGACACTGGGATCCTAGAACTTCAGTCAGTCTCCGGATCGTGGTAAGTGGGGAAATGGGTACCTTCTCAAATCTCTCTAAAATTTCGTTGGCCTCCTTACGAGAAGAAACATTGCTCGCCTCCACTTCCTCCATACCTTGGATATGTAAAACAGTGTCAGCGGACGCTTTGGCGCGTACAGGGGCGATGTCGGACACGATGAGATCCTTTAGAAGATCAGTGGGTATTGCTGGGTTGAGACCAAACGTCATAGCGACTTTTCCACCCCTTGTGGACAGGCATGAGACCACGTCCACGGAAGGAGACAGTGAACATACATGGAATGTCCAAGAAGGGAAATATTTGATAAAGATAGTCTCCGACAAAAATCAAGAACATCCGCAGCCATGTGGGTGTAAGTCATGGGCCGAATGTGCGGCGAAGAGCCGTGGTTACGAAGGTCCTGCATGGCTTCACGTCACCCCACACGAGTTACTGGCAAAAGAACCGGTGTTGCGCACTAGGGTATATACAGGGCGCTCTAGATCACGCGCGAATGCCTTGGAGAGTGACTGCCAATTACGCTTGGAACCACTGTAAGACAGTTCTTTCGATCAGCTGTAAAGGAGAGGTGCTAACGAGGTGCCCACAAAAATCCGTGAAGGATAACGAGGGCTCGTTCGGTCTTGTTGTCATTTGGTGGAATGTACTCATCGTACTCCAGTTCAACCGAGGACACTGCAGAGAACGTTCGTCCTGTTGTTCCCGGTCAGCCTGACATCAATTGAAGCTCAGCATGAAACCTACTTGTTAGGCATGTCTGAGCTGACCGACCAACCAGATGAACAGAATATTTGGCGCTGCGGGAGATCAACGACAACATGGATTTATCCAGAACTCTCGGCCCAGTGTACAAGATAGTGAGAATGAAAGGTGTGTTGTGCTGTCCTGACAGTGATCGTAGCGGCTCCCGGTGTGGGTACGAAAAAATAAAAATAAAAATAAATTCGTAGAGGTGTTTAAATAAATTGCCGGTTGAGTGACCGACGTACAAGTCGCGTTGAACGTTTCGAGGGACGTCCCCAATTTCGTCGCAACGATGGTCTCCGTCACGGTATCGCCGGCAGGAAAGCCCATCTCCATCGCTCGTGGGCTTCCCAGTCAGCTCGACATAGCAGGAAAACAGGTCGAGGAGGCGACAATTGCTGACGTCAAGGTAGCTATTGCCAAAAAGTTCCCCAAAGTGAGTCCCAGTCTAGTCTCAATGCAGATCTGCGGTGCATAACATTGGACACCTCCTAGTTTTATCCCGCGCGTCAAAGAATTACTCTCAAAGACAGCAAAACTGCTTTGAATGATGAGGTTAAGTTGGTGGATGCAGGGGTTGTGGAAGGAAGTGAACTGCTCGTCAAGGATCTTGGCCACCAGATCAGCTGGAAGACGGTCTTTTTGGTTGAATACGTGAGTCGACGCGTCAAGGTGGCCCTTTCGTTGTTGGAACTAACGCGACTGAAAAGGCTGGCCCACTTGTCATACACCCCATATTGTACCACTTCCCCGAATACGTCTGGGGCGGTCCAGTCTACCACAGCATGCTGCAACGGTATGCACCCCCCATTTCTTTTCTTCTTCCTTCCAGGAATTTATGCGACTCAGGTTCGTATATGCGCTAGTCATGATCCACTTTGCAAAGCGCGAGTTCGAGACACTTTTGTGAGTAACTCGTCCCCATGCATCCGAGTCAGGCTAAGATAGTTCGCCTCAGCATTCACCGCTTTTCTCATGACACAATGCCATTTATGAACATTTTCAAAAAGCAAGGACTTTTTGTTATTGCTCGCCGGTTTCCGCTTATATTTCTCTCTCGTTTAGTTCAGCCCATTATCACATTGGTAGCGGTACGTGCATCTTCTGTGGTTCAGTGAAGTTCACAGTTTACATCCACAACGCATATAGGACTCTTCCTAGCACTGGCGATTTACGGCCCGCAGTATTCCGCGATGTCCCCATATATTCGTGGCACGTCCCGGAACGACCCTGTCTTCATCTGGGCCTGTACCGCAATTTGGGCAGTGAGTTGTCTTTTTCCTTGTTCATGATCTTGTCTATGGATCTCACACCCCCCTCGCAACCAAGTTCGCTGAGATATCCAATCTGATAACTCATATCAAGCTCCGCGACCTTCGTCCAGCTGGATCCCGCAAACGCGCTATTCCTCAGGGGTACGGTTTCTCGCTCGTGTCTTTCCCCAATTATTTCTTCGAAAGTCTTGCGTGGTTCGCCATTGCCTTGATGACTGGAAGCCGGACTGGTAAGGTCTCTTCAATGTATCTAGACCTTTTCTGACAAGGAACATACAGCCTATGGTTTCTTGATCGTGGCCACTGGACAAATGTACATCTGGGCCGCGAAGAAACACGTCGCTTACAAGAAGGAATTTGGAAACGCCTACCCCAAGGGGAGGAAGGCAATGTTTCCCTTCATTGCATAAAGTTACGGAAGTCACCCCTTGTTGCGCAATGTCGGTCGTTGTTTCGGCTTCCTACTAAAACTGGTGCTCATTCGATGCGCGAATACACTATGAAGACAACTAATACAATAGGAGGATGTGACTACCCCTAAGTTACCTACGAGCGATGACGATGAGAGGCGATCTATGAATATGAAGAGTGTCAGTGTGACATCCAGCACGGACACCGCTTAGGGAATCAGCAGAGATGCCCGGGAAAAATGAACTGGACCGTTGGGCCCTTTTGACAGGAGTCGTACGAAGACCGTCGTGTAGAAAGCATCATTCGAATAAAAAGAGGAACTGACTACTCCCCGAGGAGTGGTTCCCAACCTCGGGATAGCAGTAAACACTCGTCAGCCGGATAATCTGCACAAGACAGTTGGTGAGTAACTAGAAGCATCACTAGCATCACTCCGCGAGAAGAAAAGATCAGATAAGAAAGTAATACAGCCAGGAGGTGTCGTCAGACCGCAACTCATGGGAGTGCATCAGGCGGTAACTCCATGATAACATCGTTTCAGTATGAGAAGAGACGGTCACTGACCTGATAGACTCTCAGAGAATTGCATGTGGTAAACCTGTCTGAATAAACGTCAGCTTTTGGTGGATGAACAGAAATATGGGCAAATCCGAAGCACGGAGCCGAGTCTTCAGATACTCTAGTTATCATCCCGTGAATATGTTGACACCAAAAGCTCACCAGTGTACCTGTTCCTCCGCTTGGAAATTACAGGCATAACTAGTTCAAGCCATGCTCGCCATCGAGCACACTGCTGATTCGTGCATTTGCCCTTCATCCCTACGAGTTGACTTCTGATATGTCAAGTACCCCCAAGAAAGAACTTATTATACCACACCGCTTCCTGATGGGATCACTCTACAAATCAGCAAGCTGTTTCCGAGCGAAACCAACAGTGCTTTCTCTGCTTCCAATGGCGAGAATGCTATTAGCATGATTGAGGTGGGGACTATCCTGAATGTTGTGCTTGCAGTGTTTACTAGTTTTCACAGGCCACCACATCATCGCAGACGGAAGAGAGCATCTCTTGTAGCGCCAGCGGATGCTGAGAAGTCGTGTCACAAATGAGAGGCCATTTTGCGCAACTTTGGCGGTGAAGCGGAGGTTCACAGGCTCATGGAGGATGTCGACGAGGTCGCCCACGATGACCGCAGGATTTTCGGTGGTCGTAATTGGCGCAGGGACCGAATTCGAGAAATATTACCACGCTGACTGTCACTTCTCCTTGACTAGCACTTTACAGTAAGAACTTGCTGATTTCTGAATGGCCATCTGCATTACTTGTGCACAGTCAATACCTCATCTCTACACCGTCTACGAGTCCGCCTACAACTTGCGCCTTGAACAATGCGTTAGTGCTATCCAACACTCCGAATGGCGGAGATGTGAATTGAAACAAATCACAGAGTAAATGCTTTGCCTTTGCAGATCCCTACGTAGAGCATGATACGCTCACGCTACTTCTTGACCTTATACTGCTCAAGAG
>QFEF01003402.1:0-13252 GCA_003316035.1 Neoboletus subvelutipes | reverse complement strand
AGATAACTTGATCAAAGTTATCATGTGCATGGATCGAGCCGTAACACCTTGCCCACAACCTGTCCATAGCCAACTACTCCTTGTGTGCCTGGAGGGAGCCTGCTCATTGCCTTGCGAACAGCATACCTGCTGAGGTCACCACAACCATTGCACACCACTCGCCAATCAAGTGATCCGCTTGCAGACCAAGAAGGTCGCCATCGTCTTCAGAGGAAGACCTGTCCCATAGCGCTCTTGACTTCAGTCATCCGCGTACGCGTTATTTGTTACACCGGTCGTAACACTGAGGTCGCCACAACCGTTGCACACCACTCGCCAATCAGGTGATCTGCTTGCAGACCAAGAAGGTCGCCGTTGTCTTCAGAGGAGGACCTGTCCTGTAGCAAAGACTTCAGTTTTCTGCATACATGTTATTTGTTACACCAGTCGTAACACTAAAGAGGTCTTTGACTGGACCACTGTTTCTACAATGGGATCCGGGGAGGGCAGTGTATGCCAGGTCAAAATCTTGAAGGAACAATAGCCACCAGGCTTGCCTTCAGGACAACTTCCAAGGTTGCTTAACATAGGTAAGGTTCTTATGATCCATAAGAACTGTCACAGGGAATGCCAATCCAAGAAGGTACTGGTGCCATTCTTCTAATCCTCTGATTACAGCAAGTAGTTCCCGGTTGAAAATGTCATAGTTTTGCTCAGCAGGGGCGAAAGTCTCGGAGAGATAGCCACACGGCTTCAAATCTCCATTGAGATCATGCTGCATCAGGACACCGCCTGATGCTGTCAGGGACACATTGGTCATGATGGTAAAGGGTCGATCGGGGTCTGGAAAGGCCAAAACAGGTTGTTGGGTGAAGGCATCACGAAGGAGTTGGAATCCAGTTTGGTGTCTGTCTGTCCATTCCCAGGATTGGTTCTTCTTAGTGAGGTCCAAAAGGGGTCTAGCAAGTTCAGAGAACGAGGGGATGAACTTGCGATAGAAATTACAGAATCCTAGGAAGGACTGGACATCTTTTATGTTTACAGGAGGGTCCACTCCTTAATTGCCTTCAGTTTTACTGGGTCCATCTGGACACCAGCCTTGCTGACAATCATTCTGAGATATTTGACCGAGGGGGCAGTGAACATGCATTTTTCCAGTTTGAGGTACATTTCGTTGTCCTGGAAGTTTTGGAGAACTTTTCAAGTACAGTCTTCATGGGCAACGGGGTCAGAAGAGTGAATTAGGAGATCATCCATATAGATGATCAGCCATCCTTCAGCAATATAATCTCCGAAGAGGTCGTCCATGAATGCTTGAAAAGTAGCAGGGGAATTGCACATTTCAAAAAACATAACTGCCAGCTTGAATAGCCCAAATAGGGTGAGGAAGGCTGTTTTCCACCGATCTTCCAGTTTGATGAGGATATTGTTATATCCCCATTGAATGTCAAACTTCATGAAAATGGAGGATCCCTTCAGTCGATCTATCAGATCCGAAATTAGGGGCAGGAGGTAAGCATTCTTGATAGTATGTGTGTTGAGGTATCGGTAGTCCTGACATGGTCTCAACTTCCCATCTTTCTTTTGCACAAAGAAGAAAGGGGAAGCTTGAGGGGACTTTGATGGAGTGATCTTCCCAGTGGCTAGGTGTTCATCGATGAACTCTTTACATGCAGTCATCTCAGCAGGGTTCAAAGGATAAGCTTTAGCCTGTTTAGGGATGAAGGAATCCTTTAATTCGATGGTGTGGTCATAAGCTTGGGAGGGGGGAAGCTTTGTGGTGTCTTTCTTCTCAAACACACCTTCATACTCTTGATATGCTTTTGGGAGTTCTACCTTCTTAGTCCCTTCCACCTGGGCAATTGTGGTGGAGAGGGTGGTTCATCTGAGGATATACTTCAGTGCTATCCCTTTATGGTGTCCAGCTAAGAATTGAACTCATTCAGGAATCGTCCATCTTTGGTACTGATCATAGAGGTCATTCTTGATGATCTTATTTTCTTGATGACCCAAGAAACATAACAGATACCTTTGCATAGTATCTTCCATATTTGTCGATTTATAGTTTGTGGGGGTAATGACGACCTTCCCACTCCTCCAGTCTATTTCTGGGTTCATAGTTTGGAGCCATGGCAGGCCCAGGATGACATCTGACAAAATATCATTTACTCTGGAAGGAATTCCAGTGGTCCGGTCCTCCGAAGGGACTGGATAGGTTTGTGATCACTCGGAGTTAGGACTTGGAACTCCGGAGTGGCACCTGCTCTTACGGTACAGAGTCGCCACTCGGCAATGGCTCCTGCAACCATTACTGTACTTTTCCCTTCTTCCTTCGTCCCTGACACTTATTGAGGTACAAGTGTGCCTAAAACAAATCGTATATATAGTCCCTTTCTTCTCCACACACCTCAGTTGTTCTCGCCCTTAGGCAACAGCTGAGGTGAGTTGCTTACTCTACATTAACTACTCCGAGACTAATGTAAGGTATCATAGTTCCGGTACTTACAGGTAATTATAGTTGTTCTCGCCCTTAGGCAACAGCTGAGTTCCGGTACTTACAGCACCAGACTTACTCCGCTGAACTCCGGACCTTCGGACCTCCGGACTTTAACAACATCATCCTTTCCACAGTTGAGGACGAGCAGCTCACGTTGCTCTCGTACTCCTTGGAGATCTAGGACCACCATGGTCTTCTCCTTGATTATTCTGGATTGGTTCAGCGTCCCGTCTACATTCCATGCACTGATGGGAATGTCGAGTTGTTCTGTTGGCAGTTTCAGTCAGGTGACTGCCTCCTTTGCTATAAAGTGTTACAAATGTCCTAGGGGGTACCATTTTTCTCTCTCCCATGAGTTCACCAGACTTGTCCATATCAGCCCCAATATCTGAGTCCCTCTGGGAAGATATCCTACCGGACCTGGACATCCCACAGGAGATATGGGAGGAGTACTTCCACTCCGTGCTCTTCGAGGACTAGGCTTCGCTCAGACCCATTTCTCTTCTAACTGCAGACCTTCTAAACTCCTAAGTGTCCATAGCCGACTACTCCTTGTGTGCCTGGAGGGAGCCCGCTCATTACCTTGTGAACAGCATACCTGCTGAGGTCGCCACAACCATTGCACACCGCTCACCGATCAGGTGATCCGCTTGCAGACCAAGAAGGTTGCCCATGTCTACAGAGGTAGACTTGTCCCATAGCGAAGACCTCAGTCTTCTGCGTATGCGTTATTTGTTACACCGGTCGTAACAAAAGATCAAAGTTTTTCTTTGCCTGTGGAGCTGCCATGCCCCAGGACCCACTCTTGATAACAATTGACTGCCCAAAGGTAGTCAAGAAGCTGCTGCAATGAGACATATAAATTTACAGAGCCTACTCAGAGAACCGTCCGATGAGGAGAACCAGAGAAATTCCCCAGGATCATTTGCCACTGTACCACCTACCTCTTCTGCTTCCAGAAGAATTGGAGGAATATCTCAGAGTACTCCATCTCCACTTCCTTCCATCGTCTGAACCACTTCCTCAGACCGTCCTTCCCAAAGTCAGACCCCATTGGCTGAACATTCCCTACCACTGCCCTCAGAACTGGAACCTATCCAAGTAGACCAGCCAGAGCCAGCTGCTGGATACTACTCACTCTGGTTATGCTCCTGCTAGCGCGAAAGTTCAGTCAAACCACTTCACCCGGGCCATCCCTACTTGTTCCCCCACCTCGCCCATTGCCACCACTACCACCAAGGACCCTCTGGATGTGTTCCTCAGGACTATTGAAGGAGGCCAAGACTGTGATCAAGTCCTTCGTACCTTGAAGTCCATCTATGACCCCACCTGTGATGAAAATGGAGATCCACTTGTAGCCGAGGAGGTCAAAGTCCTCTCAGCCAACGAACTCAACAAGGAGTTCAACACATCTTTTTAGAGGGAAGGGGTGTACCAACGTCACTACCTTCCATAAATGTCGCCCTGTATTTATTTCTGGATCAAAGTCTAATTCTATTGGTCTTCCCCTCTCGATCTGGAAACAAAACAGGCAAATTGTTGGTGTGAACGCTCTCTTGGATAGCAGAGCAACAGGATGCTTTATAGCAAAAGGGGCAATCACCCGACTGAAACTGCCGACCAAAACACTGGACGTTCCTATTGCCGCATGGAACGTAGATGGGACGCTGAACCAATCCGGAACAATTAAGGAGAAGACCACAGTGGTCATTGATCTCCAAGGAGTACAAGAGCAACGTGAGCTGCTCATCCTGTTACAAGTGTCCTAGGGGGTACTATTTTTCTCTTGCCTATGGCATCTCCAGACCTGTCGGTATCCGCGCCAATACCTGATTCCCTCTGGGACGACATCCTCCCAGACCTGGACATCCCACAGGAGGTATGGGAAGGCATCCTGGACTCCTTGTTGTTCCAACCTTAATCGCGTCCCGGACTTCTTTCATTTCCACACTGCGGACCTTTTACTTCTAAGTCATATTCTCTTGTATATGACTCGTATCCGTTACATCATAACTCATCGGCCTCAGTTCATTTCCCTTTTTGTTCAGCTGCGCCCGCAGCCTCTTATTTCATATTATGCGATGCGTCTTCTTCTTTTGGTATGTGACGTGTCTTTTCCTTTTTTATCTCATGCGACGCGTCTTTCCTTTTATACTTTACGCGACGCGTCTTTCCTTTTGCATCATACACGACGCGACGCGTCATTTCCTTTTAGACTTTAGTGCGGAGATTCTATCTCTAGCCGGCCCTAAAGGGGCTTAGTATAAATAGCTAGAATCACTGCCCATGTAACTCTAACTTTGATCTATGCAATCTTACGTAGAATTCGAAGCCTTCGCTGCCAGCACCCATGTCAGTGTCGTCAATCTCCCGAGACAGGTGTCTCATCATGCCGTCAGTCTTGATCTCGATCATCTGTCAATCAGATCTTCAATCAAGCAACTGTGAACCTTCTATAGGGAGGTGTCACCACTTTCGTCACTAATCAGAGGATTAGCCCGCTAGCCATTGCCCAACGCTAGCCGTGCCCAGCCGCCTATTGCCCAGAGGCCACGCCCAGATATAGGCCTTGCCCACAACCTGTCCATAGCCAACTACTCCTTGTGTGCCTGGAGGGAGCCCGCTCATTGCCTTGTGAACAGCACACCAGCTGAGGTTGCCACAACCATTGCACACCGCTCGCCAATCAGGTGATCCGCTTGCAGACCAAGAAGGTTGCCCGTGTCTACAGAGGTAGACTTGTCCCATAAGCGAAGACCTCAGTCTTCTGCATACACGTTATTTGTTACACTGGTCGTAACACATCCTCAACTGTGGAAAGGATGATGTTATCCTGGGCCTGCCATGGCTCTGAACTATGAACCCCGAGATAGATTGGTGGAATGGCAAGGTTGTCATTACTCTGGCCAACTATAAGTCGACAAATACAGAAGATACCGTTCAGAGATATCTGTTATGTTTCTTGGGTCATCAAGAAAATGAGAACATAGAAAGTGACCTCTATGACCAGTACAGAAGATGGACAATCCCAGACCATGTCCAATTCCTGAAGCAAGAGAAGGGAGTTATTCCAAAGAATGTTCTTCGATGAACTACCCTTTCTACCATGATCGCCCAGGCCGAGGGAACCAAGAAGGTAGAGCTGCCGAAAGCCTACCAAGAGTATGAAGGAGTGTTTGATAAGAAGGATACCACGAAGCTTCCCCCCTCCTGACCCTATGACCATGCCATCGAGCTAAAGGACTCATTTATACCGAAACGAGCTAAGGCCTACCCACTCAATCCGGCAGAAATGACGGCATGTAAAGAGTTCGTTGATGAACACCTAGCTACAGGGTGTTACAAGTGTCCTAGGGGGTACCCTTTTTCTTTCGCCTATGGCATCACCGGACCTGTCGGTATCCGCTCCGATACCCGACTCTCTCTGGGACGACATCCTCCCAGACCTGGACATCCCACAGGAGGTATGGGAAGGCATCCTGGACTCCTCGCTCTTTCTACCGTAACCTCGCTTCGGACATCTTTCACTTCTTACTGCGGACCTTTTACTCCTAAGTCATATTCTCTCATATATGACTCGTGATCCTCTCATCATGACTCACCGGCCTCAGTTCATTTCACCTTTATCTAGTTGAGCTGCGCCCGCAGCTTTCATTTCATATTTACGCGACGCGTCTTCTTCTTTCGGTACGCGACGCGTCTTTTCCTCTTTTATCCTACGCGACGTGTCTTTCCTTTTCTGCTTCACGCGACGCGTCTTCTTCCTTTTATATCTTACGCGACGCGACGCGTCTCTTCTTTGACTCATACGCGACGCGACGCGTCATTTCCTATTTAGACGTTAAAGCGGAGATTCTATCTCTAACCGGCCCTAAAGGGGCTTAGTATAAATAGCTAGAATCGCCGCCCATGTAACTCTAACTTTGATCTACGCAATCTTACGTGGATTTCGAAGTCTTCGCTGTCAGCGCCTGTGCCAGCGTCGTGAAACCGGTGTTTCATCAACGTCTAAATCTTGATCTCGATCTTCTGTCAATCAGAGCTCGATCAAGTAACTGCAACTAGCTGTATAGCTCGGGTTGCTCCTTTGTCCTTGTGAACAGCTCACCGGCTGAGGTCACAAGCTATCGTCGATACCAACCAGTGGGTTGGGCCGCTAGTCATCGCCCAACACTAGCCGCGTTCATAGCCGCCTATTGTCCAGAGGCCGCGCCCAGATACAGGCCTTGTCCACGACCTGTCCATAGCCGACTCCTCCTTGTGTACCTGGAGGGAGCCCGCTCTTCGCCGCTGAGAGGAACGCCACCTCGAGAGAGCCGCCACTGCGTTAAGTCGCCACAACCGTTGTACACAGCTGAGCCGATCCGGTGCGATCCGCTAGCAGACCAGAGGGTCCACCTGTCTTCAGAGGAAGACCTGTCCGTATCGCTCTTGACGTTGATCTAACTTCAGTCATCCGCGTACGCGTTATTTGTTACACCGGTCGTAACACAGGGAAGATCACCCCATCAAAGTCCCCTCAAGCCTCCCCTTTCTTCTTCATACAGAAGAAAGATGGGAAGTTGAGACCGTGCCAGGACTATCGGTATCTCAACCTCCATACCATCAAGAACGTGTACCCCCTCCCCCTCATTTCCGATCTGATAGATCGACTAAAAGGATCCTCCATCTTCACGAAGTTCGATGTATGGTGGGGATATAACAATGTCCTCATCAGGCCAGAAGATCAGTGGAAAGCCGCATTCCTCACCCCATTTGGGTTATTCGAACCAGCTGTCATGTTTTTCGGCATGTGTAACTCCCCAGCAACCTTCCAAGCATTCATGGATGACCTCTTTGGTGATTTCATCACTGAGGGATGGTTAATCATATATATGGATGACCTACTAATCCACTCCTCCGACCATGACTCCCACGAGGACCGGACTAGGAAAGTCCTCCAATGGTTCCAAGAACATGAGATGTATCTCAAGCTGGACAAGTGCACATTCACTGCCCCGTCCATCAAATACCTCAGAATGATTGTCAGCAAGGAAGGTGTCCAGATGGACCCAACCAAGTTGAAGGCCATCCAAGAATGGACCCCCCCAGTAAACATTAAAGATGTTCGCTCCTTCTTAGAATTCTGCAACTTCTACAGAAAGTTCATCCCCTCCTTCTCAGAGCTCACCCAACCCCTTTTAGATCTAACCAAGAAGAACCAGACCTGGGAATGGACCGATAAACATCAGACTGGGTTCCAACTACTGCAGGATGCCTTCACCTGTTGACCTGTCCTAGCTTTCCCTGACCCCGATCGCCCATTTACCATCATGACCGATGCGTCGTTAACTGCATCAGGTGGTGTCCTCATGCAACGAGACCCCAATGGAGACTATAAGCCATGTGGCTATCTCTCCCAGACTTTCGCCCCTGCCGAGCACAATTATGACATTTTTGACCGGGAATTACTTGCCATGATCTGAGGATTAGAAGAATGGCACCAATACCTGTTAGGATCCGCCTTTCCCGTAATGGTTCTTACAGATCATAAGAACCTTACCTATTTTAAGCAACCTTGGAAGTTATCCCGTCACCAAGCCAGGTGGCTGTTATTTTTGCAGGATTTTGACCTTGCCTACACTGCCCTACCTGGATCCCAGATGGGACTGGCCAATGCCTTGTCTCGACGTGATGCCATCGACACTACTATGGACAATGCTGATGTCCAATTGTTGCCTAGTGATGCCTTTGCCCACCAAGTTCAGACTCTCAATCTCATGCTAGCTGATTGAATCCATCAATCCTCAGAGGAGGATCCCCTTGTAATTGATGCCCTGAAGGGCATGGAAAATGATATACCTCTGTTTGGACGGTCCTCCCCCGCTGACTGGACTTTCCTAGATGGGAAGCTCTATTTTAAGGGCTGTATGTATATCCCTGGCGATGCCCGCCAAGAACTCATGCTCGAAGCACACACCTCGCTGGAAGGAGGCCACAGTGGCCACATGTGCACTGTTGTGCTCCTGTCTAAAGATTATTGGTGGCCAGGCATGTCTGCCTTTGTCCGTCGGTTTGTGGCTGGCTGTGCCGTTTGCCAGGCCAATAAAGTCCAAACCCACCCCACTGTCCCACCCCTTATATGTACCCCTTGCAGTCCAAACGTCCCGTCCCTTTTCCCACCTGTCAGTGGATCTAATTATGGACCTTCCCCCAGTGCGGGGTTTTGATTCTATAATGGTCGTGATCAACCATGGCCTTAGTAAGGGGGTAATTCTTGCTCCTTGCACAAAAACCGTTGATTCAGCAGGAATTGCCCAACTCTTTTATGAAAACATTTTCAAAAGATTCGGTTTACACAATAGATTGATCTCGGATAGGAGACCACAGTTTGCCTCCACGTTCGCAAGGGAACTCACCCGATTACTGGACTATGACATATCCTTGTCCACCACCTACCACCCCCAATCCAATGGAGAAACCGAAAGGTACAACCAAGAGCTGGAGACCTACCTCCAAATATTCTGCCAAGGAAAACCCGAACAATGGTTAGAACACCTTACTGCCGCTGAGTTTGCTCATAATGCTGCCATGCATTCATCTATGGGAAAGTCCCCTTTTGCCCTGATCATGGGGTATGAACCCAGATCATACCCCCCTCTCGGAACTACCTTCTTGCCTGCGCTGGAAAAACAGCTCTCCCATCTTGAGGATGCACATAAAGAAGCTGAAGCTGCACACGCCCTGACCCAACTACGAATGAAAGAAAGAAAGAATTCGAAGTTTAAACCATGGAAAGTTGGAGATGAGGTCTGGTTGGATTCGAGAAATATCTGAACCAAGAACATCTCCCGAAAACTGTCACCTAAAAGATTGGGGCCATTCAAGATCTCGGAAGTGATATTCCCTGTAGCCTTTCGAATCACTCTCCCAAAACAGTGGAAGATCCACAATGTGTTCCACGCTTCCCTTTTGTTGACATATCAGGAGACCCCTGAACATGGCCCCAATTTCAATAAACCACCTCTGGAGCTAATAGATGGAGAAGAGGAATACGAAATGGAACGTATAACCAATCATTGCGGAACCAATAACCGGAGACAATACCTTGTCCATTGGAAAGGTTATTCCAATGCCAAAGATACTTGGGAACCTGAAAGAAATTTTGACAACACTCGGGAACTGCTCGAAGAGTATAAGAAGCGAAGATCCCTCTGATCACTCCTCTCCCAGAACCCCCATGTCCCACACTTTTGCCAACAGAACCGGTCCTCTTTGTACTCACCTCAATTGTCTCCCACCAGTTGCCCACCATGCCCTCTATGTCGCTGCTCTTGAAAACAAAGATGCTTCTAACATCTTCAAAAGGACCCCCCTCTTCATCACCAACACCACGCTTGTCCTCCTTGTTAGACAATACCGGATCTACACCATCCTTCAGTCCCTTTTCACCAGGGCCACCTGGTGTTCGTCAGGTCCCCATGTATTCGTCAACAACCCCCATCTCACAGCACAGGATGACGTTGCCGTCAATGCCTTCCAACAGACCCTCACCGAGGCCAGAAACCTCACATTGGACCTCCTCAAAGAGGAGGGCTTTGACAGTATCGTCTCCCTCCTCCCTTCCCCTGTCCTCACCAATGCCCTTTATCCCATTCTCCTTCTCCTGTCAGCCAATGAATGGGCAGAGTACTTCTCCCCTAACCTCCACCCTGCCGACTTCTCCCATAACAGCGGACGCCTTGGATGGGCTGCCATCCAGGCCGAGGCAGAGGAGTACTAGTTTGATAGATCTAGTTCCGACTCCTCTGGAGACCGAGCTGATGATACCATCATGGCAACCTCCCTGTATCCCCTGAACCCTCCCCCTCATTCCCCCGCCTCCATAGACAGCAGAATTTCCTTTTCTCCGCTGGATTACCACATCTCCCCCACCTTAGTGTACCCACTGATGATCCCTCCCCTAGATCCCTCCTCCCTGGGATACCCGAGGAATCACGCCTTACTCCTGAGCCCATTACCCCAGATAGTTCCCCTACTGCCATGGACAGTCCTCCCTGTCCCATATTTCGCTCCAATAACACCTTGTTGAGAGTGTTTCCCCCACATGTACAATTCGGCAGGGTCACCTGTTTTCAATGCCATGAATCCGGACATATCCGACCAAACTGCCCCCACTACATGTGCCCCTTCTGTAATGTCACCACCCCTGGTCATTCTCAATATCGCTGCCCCTCTGCCTGCTGTGGCAAGTGCAACACCCTCGGACATCAAGCTTGGAATTGCACCGAGGATGACATCGATCCCTCTACCTGGGATCTCACCGACCATGACATCAACAAGGGAGATAGGGATAATTGAGCCGATGGCTCAACCCTGCAAGAATGAGGAGGGTAATGTTACAAATGTCCTAGGGGGTACCATTTTTCTCTCTCCCATGAGTTCACCAGACTTGTCTGTATCAGCCCCAATACCCAAGTCCCTCTGGGAAGATATCCTACCGGACCTGGACATCCCACAGGAGATATGGGAGGAGTACTTCCACTCTGCACTCTTCGAGGACTAGGCTTCGCTCGGACCCATTTCTCTTCTAACTGCAGACCTTCTAAACTCCTAAGTCATATTCTCTCATATATGACTCGTACTCCTTCTATCATGACTCACCCTGGCCTCAGTTCATTTCGTGTATTTCCATTTGCCCAGATTAGTCAAGCTGTGCCTGCAGTATCACATTTCATATTTAACCAAGATGCGTCTTTCTTCTTTTGGTACACGACATGTCTTTCCTTTTATATCTCACACGACACGACATGCGTCTTCCCTTTTTTATCTTATGCAATGCGATGCATCTTCATTTAGCCTTTCGTATCATACATGACACGACATGTCATTTCCTTTTATACTTTAGAGCGGAGATTCTATCTCTAACCGGCCCTAAAGTGGATTAGTATAAATAGCTAGAATCACTGCCCATGTAACTCTAACTTTGATCTACACATTCTTACATAGAATTTGAAGCCTTCGCTGTCAGTGCCTGTGCCAGTGTCGTTAATCCTTGAAACCGGTGTTTCATCCCATCGTCAATCTAGATCTTGAATGTCTGTCAATCAGAGTTCAATCTAGGAACTGTGAACCTTCTATAGGGAGGTGTCACCACTTTGTCCCTGATCAGAGGATCAGTCCACGAGTCATTGCCCAACACTCGCTGTGCCCAGCTGCCTATTGCCCAGAGGCCATGCCCAGATACAGGCCTTGCCCACAACCTGTCCATAGCCAACTACTCCTTGTGTGCCTGGAGGGAGCCCACTCATTGCCTTGTGAACAGCATACCTGCTGAGGTCACCACAACCATTGCACACCACTCACCGATCAGGTGATCCGCTTGCAGACCAAGAAGGTCACCCGTGTCTACAGAGGTAGACTTGTCCCGTAGCGAAGACCTCAGTCTTCTGCGTACGCGTTATTTGTTACACTGGTTGTAACATAAAGCATCCTGTTGCTCTGCTGTCTACGAGAGCATTTATGCCAATGATTTGCCCATTTTGTTTCCAGATCGACAGAGGAAGACGAATAGAATTAGACTTCATTCCAGAAATAAATACAGGGGTGACAGTTTTGGAAGGCAGTGATGTTAGTACACTCCTTCCTTCTAAAAAGATGTTTCAAACTCTTCCTCTCATTCTTTGGTAGAGAGGGCTTTAACTTCCTCTACTACAAGCGGGTCTCCATTTTCATCGCAGCTGGGGTTGTATAGAGACTTCAAGGTATTGAAACGACCCAACAACAACTACTAAAGTTTTGGGGACGCTGAGCTAAAGTCTGACTGTAGAATAACAGGAGGTGAGCGAGGAGTGACAAGATCCAAGACTCAAGGAAAAGCTAAAGGATTTGAAGTACTGAGACTTCCTGAGTGGATCTCTTGTTAAAGGGGAAAACTCCAAGAGAACTAGACTGGAGTACCAGTGCTAGGACTCTAGGTCTTATATATCATCTCTATGTATGTACATGTGTACTATGGATCTACCGATAAGAGACGGTGATTAAATACATGAGGGAAACATGCATCAAGCATGAGGATAAAGCATGTATCAAACATGCTGAAGGAGTGTGTTAGAAGCACTGCTTCTGAAATGGAAGAGAAGTGTTAACATGTGTCAAACATGAGGAACAGAAATGAATAACATGCATCAAGCATGTGTGTGACAAATAAGAATATGTGCACAGCACAGACATTAAAGTCGTGAGGAAGTCATGAGGAGATCTAGAACTAAATTGTAGATTCCTGATATCGTAATAGATGACTAGCATCTGTGAGTCATGTGATCTTTGACCACATGATGGGAAAGTCATGTGACACTAGGTCACATGATAAGTGGCACTCATGGCCAAGCCAGCTGAAGGGAACTATCTTCAGTATAGAGATTAGATGCAATCTAATCATATCTGATAAGATAAGATAAGATAACTTGATCGAAGTTATCGTGTGCACAGATCAAGCCATAACAGGTATGAAGTACTTGGTCACGGCCTTGATCTCCTTCAATACTCCTGAGGAACATATCCAAAGGGTCTTTGGTGGCAGTGGTGGCAATGGACAGGGTGGGGGAACTGTCAGGATGGCCTGGGAGAAATGGTTGGTCTGCTGAACCTTCGGGCTAGCAGGAGCATAGCCAGGGTGGTTCCTAGTTGTGCAACCAGTCTTCTTGCAAATGAAGCATCTCTGTTCATGAAGACACTTGGCCCATTCTGTTGGTGTGATTGTAAGACGATCAACGTCCATAGCATTGGGATCCCTGC